>JAVIWB010006845.1:0-127140 GCA_031893035.1 Dermolepida albohirtum
CCAGCCGCCACTGGATTAGATGAAGAATATGTTCCGTCACTGCGTTCTTCGCGCCTGTGATAGGGGTTTTTAGGTCATTAAAATTTGTGGGAATAGGTAGTACGTAAACTGCATCCCCACAGTAACGTGAATACTTATTTTTCTACATATGTTTCACTGCTATATGTTTTTGTCACCAAAATGAAATATTTTTAATGTCAATTTTGCAAAAAGTAGAGACTTGTTACAAGAATGAAGCACGCGAATCCACTTCCATATCGCGAAATGATATTAAAAGTGAGAATTTCCGAGAGTTTGTTGTATTAATGCGACAGTATGTGGTTCACAATATTTGCAGGCATTGACCATGGGTTGTTCATGAAAAAAAATTACATATTAATAAACAAAGATACAATCTGGAAAAATAAAAATCTGACGATAGAATATAAAACCAGAATATGTACACCATAAGAGACAGGAACGAATAAAACAACTGGCAGTCTTAAAATCAATTGCATTATTGTCTCAAAAACGAAGCTTTAGCATTAGAAATCAGTATAGGATCAGGGATATCATCTGATAGGTGAGAAAACGCAGAAGAGGGTGGAACACATGGATCGAATAATGGAAGATAGAGGAGCGAAGATAGCATAAAATGATCGACTGCATAAAAAATGACACAATAGCTGGCAGTGGTTAGCTCACGAGTAAGAGCAAGACGATTCCGAAGCACAACAAGCATTATGCTCAAACAAAGAGAAGAAGAAAAAAGAGCCAGAAATCACACATAAGCAAATCTGGCAAATACTGTATATATTCCAATAATTAATTAATACCTATGTCCTTCCATACCTAACCCGTTATCATGATAATGTATTAAATCATGTTTTTGCAGATCTCTAAGTACTTCTGGAAGACACTTAGTCACAGGGTACTAAACATTTGCTATCTCTTGTTCTTCGAGTTTAACTTGAAAATTAATGAAATTTTGTCATTTTCACTTGAAATGGCCATAGAATCCTCCAGGATGACCCGTTCGCATCTATTGTGGCCCTCGTGTTTCATTACAGTACGTTTTCTATCTTCATTCTTTTAAGAAGATCCAGCATCTTCAAAGCGTTTTTCTACATAAAATGCAGCTATAGATATTCATCTCCGTTTTGTAGAAAAGGCATTCTTACACAGCCCTCATATTGACATAGTAGTGGATCAAAGTTTCCTCTTCTGCTTGACAAAATTTACATATGGTGTCTTAAGTCAAGTTCATGTCAGTAATACGCTTATAAGTCGTGCTAATAGACCCACTTTTAAGTAACAGTTCCATAAAAACAGTTTTACTTAAGTATCTATACCTAGGAAGTTTTGTCACCTTTTTCGAGGTTTATCTTCAGCCCACTTCATTATGACTTTTTTTATAATGCCAAAAGAAGATTCCAGTTTTACGAAAGCCATAGACCAAACTTCCCAACCCACTTTCTCTGCCTTTTTATTATTATTATAAAACCTTTATGCTTTGGGATCAAACTGTTGTCACCTTTTTGAGATTACAGATTTCATTCTGAACCAGCATACATTCTAATACAAGTTTCATTTAAGGAGATGTAAGACTGAACTGTATCAGTATTAAAAAACCTTAATCAATTTACACATTTATGTACATAGTGAATAATTGTACAAAATTTTACAACAATAGAACCATAGCAATAACCATTTGGAAAATAATGCATCAACGATCAATCAATTACTATCTTCTTCTGGGCTTCCGGGCTTGAACCGCGTCACTGGTATAACTGCCGACGTTTCGTACCCACTCGTATGGGACATCTTCAGGGCTCAACTACTGCTACTGTTTGTTGCACTGAAACGTCGGTAGTTATACCAGTGACGCGGTTCTAGTCCGGAAACCCAAAAGAAGATAATATGGACCACGACCGCGGAAGTCCACGTACCAGATTGATCAATCAATTATTTCATTAATGCTAATATTTTCATAATAATTGGGTTTCAGGAAAAACATATCTACAGCAGATGTATGTACTTTACAACTTCAAGGCAATATTGTGCATTCAACAAATTTGATCTTGTTTTGTTATGTAACGTGTCTAATATCCTAAATACTAATTAAATTGGAGTATTATGAAGTTAAGGACTTTATTCTAAATTAAATATTTTAGATCTAATTTGATGAACTAAATCGTATATAAATATTTAGTAGGAATAGTGAACGGTGTCTACTACATAAAATATGGTGCATCTTTAAACCAGTATTATTTATTATTTATGCCCGTGCTTACCTTATGGAACACAAGTGAAAATATTGATAGCGAATGTCTTTTTGTTTGAACGTAAAAATTATAATTGATTCTAAAGTGCATAATAGCATAATACACATATTAGATACTTTAACCATAAATATTTCATTTTAAATTAATCTTGTGCTCAAGTTGAATGGTAGACACTCTCCAAAAGTAAATCAAACATTCCTTAAATGCGAAAAATGATAAGCGAAATTTATTGCAATCGTAAAGAGCGCTCTTCATGTTCGAAATATACATTTCAGTAATTGGAGAATAACATTCACCAAGAAAGAAACATTATTTAAAGACCGACTGAGACAAAAACAAAAAATATAATTCTCCTTCCATAGTTTCAAATACAACTGATACAAAGAAAACAGGCGTATAGAGTCTGATATATGTAAGTGGAAGTATTGGAGCCGACGATATCAATCTTGTGAGACATTTTTAGAAAATTGATATATATGGAAAAATATTGGAAATTGCATTTCATATCAAACTAAAATATGTATTTTATAGACGAGGTTCCATATATTATACTCTTCTATATATGGAGCTCGCAATATTTATGAGATTTTCCCCAGGTATGCATGTGTATAAAAAAAACACTTGTTGATATGCGACAGTAACAAAGAACGAAAAAATTGTGGAAATAATACATACTGAAATATTAATTTCAATATATTTTCATTTTCACTGTTGCGATGGTTCTGCTGATTGAAAAAACACTAATAAAAGAAACTTTAATTGTATGGTTGTTAGCTTAATAGAATTGTAATCTCTTTAGAAAATAATTTATAATAGTATATAAAAACTCCATTTGCACACCGCGATCTTTTAACAAAGTTTTAGACGAGGCTTGCTCAAAAAAAAACGACTAGATCTCGTTGAGTATCGATCTTGAGTTCAAAAATTGTTTATAGATTTTTGCCAAAGAATGAATTTGCAAGAAAATACAAGAAATTACGCGACGTTACACTGTACGGTATTGCTGGCTAATTAATATCACTGTTTGTCGTGATGACACGACACAATTGTCGTGGCAAACCATTTATTCCTTGAGCAGTGTAACAAATTGCACCATCGTGCTGTTACCACGTGTCACAATGATCCATACCAATAAGAGAAGTCTACACAAACTCGATTAGCATGTTGTAGCAGCCGTTGTCACATTCATTATATTTACTACATTAAATGCCCAATTACACTACCTCCCCATAAACTGCGCCACAATGTAATTTATTAAAAATGATTTTTATTCCTCTTGGATCGTTCCATGATTTTTCCTCCCAAAATGTAACATTTTTATTGGTACATAGCCGTTAAGCTGAAGAAACTGGACCTCACCAATAAAGATCGCTTTCTGCACAAAAATGTCTTCGACTTGTGCTGTCCATTGTTTCGATTGCCACTTCATTTCGTGTGTATAATAGTGTATCCAGGCTCCATCGACAACAGTATTCTTTCAGATTATGTCTAAAATTCGCACTGTTACCAAATGCAACACCCAAATCGAAATCACTTATTCATATAAAGTGTATAGAGCCTTGTCTACTTCGCGTAATTTTATTCATCTCGTACTATACGATGTACTTCGCAATTACTGGAGTATTCACATTTTCTGGTTGCTTTTTGTGTTGTTCGTCAGTATACTGGATGCAATCGATGGTGTAAACAGGTTGCAACTCAGCTTTGAAGAATTCATTGTTTATCTTGTCCTTTAAAAATGGAAACAAATAACAACCATTCTTACGATTGAATTAGATTAAATTGGCAACTACATTTTAAAAGATCGCCAAGTTGAAAAACAATAAGATTTTTTATTATTGCTGCCCTCTTTCGTTAGGCTCACTTATTACTAATCTACCCTCGTAAGACTATAAATAAGATTTAACAAGAATGAATTCTCATAGAATAAAATAAAAATAAAAGAAAATTTTAAACGAAACAGCAAAATCTGCTGTCATCAAACAAGTTTTAATAAAACGGAATTGATTTTACATTAAGGGCGCCAATTTCTTTGCTATCGCAGACAATTTTGTAGTTTTACTCCAGATCAATACAAGAAAACTAAACTAATGCAGCTAAGGGACCTTCGGCATGTAATAATGCTTTGAATTTGTTAAAAAAAGAAAGCGTTCTAATTGCCGAAGATATATTGTTTGATTCTTTATGCCATTTATTACCAAATAAAATAATTTTTAATGTGTTATATCTCAGCAGATGTAAATTTAATATACGTGCTACCCAGTTTTTTTCAGGGACTTGCTTTAACCTTACCAATCGACGTGTTAATTATAACTTAACGACATATCGTGCATTAAATTGCGTCATAATCGGTACGAGCTCGTGAATTAATCTTTTGTGTATTTTGACGGAAGACGGTTTCTATAGATGAAAAGAGGATTCGGAGAGATCTTCCTAGTAGCGCGGAAGACAAAGTGGTTTCCGTAATGAAATAAAACGCGTCTTCCGCGCTCGCCGTATGCCGTTGTTTAACTCGCGTTTAGGGATTTTCGGCGACGCCATGAATAGAAGATTGATGCCATTAAGACGTAGCGGTTAATTACAGTACATGATGAAATTTTCTGCAAAGTAATCGTGGTTCCGTGAAAAGGAAATATTCGTTAGCTAAATGCCTTACGTATTTTTTAATGGAAAATATACAGTAACTTAATATAAACGAAACAAAAGGTAATGATTAAGAATGATTAATAAACAACAGCGCTTATTTAAGTTTTCGGTGCTCTATGTATATCTCTTCCGTTTTAATTTCGCAACAGATGGTTTTGATGATGCTCTGTTTTCTTTTTTTGCTCGTAGTGCTATAAAATTGAGGTGTTATTTAGTTTCAACCGATAAAGTACTAGTTAATTTGATTGCGCTGTAATATTACATTTAACAATTGCCCTGCCTCTGCTAAAACATTGACTTCGATTTTCCATCTACACTCATGCATTTCTGAGTAGAATCGAAGGTAATCCAACGCCACTCGATATTCAGTTTATTACTTAGAAAAGGAAAAAACGATAAATGACGAGTATTACACCAATTTGTATCAACAATTGAAGAACAAATTCAAAGAGTCTGTAATCGTCATGGGCAAAATTTATTAGTTGGAATTTGAATTAGTAGGTTCATTTATCCTATTTTCTAAATTTAGCTTCCAGCAATTTTAATCGATTTCTAAAATTAAAAAAATGTTTAATTGGAAAGAGATTTTAAATAGTTATTTCGAGAACTAAACATTGCTAATTTGGAGTATCGTTGGAATACGTGTGTTGAGCGAGCAAGTGACTTCATTGAAAAATAAAGTATATTATTATATTATATCAAAAAAAAATGCCTTTTCTATGATAGTCATCACGTATCTACCAAAAATCTTCCTGGTGCCTCAAAAGATTTAGAAAACATATTTCGTTCTACCATACTTACAAAAGTAAGTAAAAGTAAACGTAAAATCAAAATTGTAATAATCAATCCATCTGTTCAAATAAAAATAATTCCTTTTTGTTCAAAGCTATGAAGTTTAGTAAAAGTTATTTGAACAAAAAAAGGAAAGAAAAAACAAAACAAAAACATCGTACGAGATGTTCGGGAAAATGCTGACAACAGTAAAAGATACATCAAGAATTTCAACACTCGAAGGATAACATTCTTATACAATCCACCGCGCCCGAATTTTGATACCACTTCAGTCAGCCGGACTGATACACGCCAATCCAGCAGGTTGAAGGGTAACACGCTCCTCCGCAAAAAAAGGATGATCTCCTCGTGATTACTTCTCGCAGAGAAATCCACCTCTCTCCGGAAAACCAATGGATTTATACCCGTCAGCGTCCATCTTCCCAATTAAAGTGAGTACTAGGGACACCGAAGAAAGCGGGGAAGAAAGGTCGGTCGTACGAAATAAAATTCTCTCATATATACGTGAGTTTCTTTAGCTTTAGTCCGTTTGGTTTTTCTTTTGCGGATTTTCTACTTCTTTTTTTCTTTATTTCCGCACAAACGCAACTCGCACAATTGATTGATTAAGCCTTAATTAGGCTTTGGAGTCTTTCATTCGTTAATGAGAGCATTGATGATTATTTCCACAAAACACTTAAAGAAAAAAATAGAAATTAGAGTTTACTAGACTAGAATTACTGACCCACACGATAAACTTCGATTAGATTTTTTCAGAATAAACAAAAATAGTTACGAACTGGAAGGAAAAAAATTAAGTTCTGATAATGAGTCATTGGACAAGCATATTCAATAAAATAACAAAAACAAAATTCAAATAAATTCAAGAATTAAATTTATTGTGTTTCTTTTTCCTAGTAAACATATTTTTAAAATTTCCAACCAATATAATTCAGTACTTAATTGTTCCAAACTTAATGCGTCACGATATCGGTTGATTCATTTTTCATTATTATTTTTCTATTATTGTTCTTTATACTTTTAATTTTAATAATTACTTTATTCAACAAAAGAGAACTACCTTAGTCTAGTAAAGTTATATTTCTATATTTTTTTCTTTAAGTGCTCTCACCCAATTTTACACTCACTTACCTTTTATACTACTCAATTGAAATAATTTCTTTTCGTACTTCTAAAACTTTGTCTAAATTGACTTGTACCATGCTTCTGTGGAGTAATTTGATCTTCTTTTACAAAGTAATTGAATTTAATTGCATTAGCTACCGTGTGGGTCCAATCTCACTATTACCTTTCACAAGTAAGTAAGGGACGCAGATTTATTATACGGCGCTTTACTGGTAGCGCTTCTCTTGCTACCTGTGTGCCTTCGAGCTTCCCCGGCCTCATAGAAGAGGAATTGGTGATTTCGTTATTTACTCTTTTGAGCTTCAGTGTTGTTTATGTGGTTTCGAGGTGCAGTCCTGCGTATTTTATTGTTATAAGTTTTTAGTGCTTTATATAGATGGCGCACTGAATTTGTGTGGATATGTGGGCATTGAAAAAGTGTCATGTATGACATTTATAAAAATGGCTTCGTACACGGTACAACAACGCGTTCAAATTGTTGAATTATTTTATGAAAATCGGCGTTCTGTGAAAAGAGTTTTTAGAAAATTACGTGAATTTTGTGGTTTACAAAATCGTCCATCTTAAAGCACTACTGGTTGAATTATTAAAAAATTTCAAGAGACCGGTTCCGTGGAAGATCAAAATAGTGAAAAATACAGTCGTAATGGTCGTTCACAACAAAATATTGGTTTGGTTCGTGAAACAGTTGCTGAAGATCCTGAAATGTCCATTAGACAACGTTCACAACAAATTGGACTTGGATCAACAACATGGCGTATTTTACACAAGGATTTAGCTCTGAAGGCTTATAAGGTTCAAATAACATAGAAACTAAAGCCATTAGATCATTTAAAACGTCGTCCATTTTTCAGTTTCTTCAATGAACAACCGGCTGATTTTTCTCAAGAAAAAAAGGTTTTCCGATGAGGGACATTCTGAATTTGGTGGCTACGTTAATAAACAAAATTGCCGCATCTGGGGTGAGGAAAATTCACGAATTATTCATGAGAAACCTATGCATCCTAAACGAGTTACTCTTTGCTGTGCATTATGGTCAGGTGGTGTAATTGGACCTTACTTCTTTGAAAATGCTGCTGGGGAAGCTGTAACTATCAATGATAATCGATATCGTCGGATGATAACCGAATTTTTGTGGCCTTAATTAATGAATATTAATTTAGAGGATAAGTGGTTTCAACAGGATGCCGCTACATCTCACTTTGCACACGAATCAATTGATTTATTGAGAGAAAAATTTCCTGGACGTGTAATCTCAAGAAACGGTGATGTTAATTGGACGCCAAGATCACGTGATTTGACACCGTTAGACTATTTTCTTTGGGGTAATATGAAAAGTCAGTTTCATAAAAACAATTCACAATCAATTCCTGCTTGGAAAGATGAAATTATTCGTGTCATTGGTGAGATTAGAGCCTTAATTATGTCAAAATGTCATTGAAAATTTAGCGAAAGAGTGGACGTCTGTGGAGCTGCAAGAGGAGGCCATTTGGCAGATATTATTTTTCGCATATATGTAATTATCATAACTGATACGTCAATTACCAATAAAGAGTTTTTGAAAGTGAATGCAAATTATGTGTTTTATTTATTCTGTAAAAAAACCGCGAAATTTGAAACACGCTTTACAAAGCCTTTCAACATTCGAAAATAACGTAGCTTATTTACTGTTATTATTTTCGTCTGTAGATGTTTCATTTCTTCATATAACTTAGAATATTGGACGTTAAGCCGCAATAAACAGTAACCTTATTATTATCTAATGCTTGCTGACAATCGTCTTTGGATTATTTTCTGACTATATCCTGTAGTTGTGTTTAGCACTTCCATTTAATTTAAGATGCGCCTTGTCTGTTGTGTTTTGTCTAGAGTTTCAGCGTTATTCTGTATTTTTGCTAATATTTGTGAATCTGCTTACCTTGTTCATTAAATTCAAAGTGCGTTCTAGTACTATACATATCGATTAAAAATTGCTGTCAGTACTCAAAACTGCAGTGTAGCACTTACTTTGAAATTAGGAAAACTAAACCATTATAACAACAAAAATTACTATATATAGAAACAGACTTAAATCCTCTCAACCATCATCATATCTATATGAAAATAAAATGTTAATATATACAAAATATAGAGGTCTTTCAAGTAAGGAAGCATGACACGTTTGGCTGTGCAGAAGTTGGACATCTAGTTACGTTAAACCGGGCTATTATGACGTGCTCACTGAATCACTTATGTACTAAAGTCTGGCTCTTTAAAGGTGATAGCACGCCTGTATTTCTACCGCAATTTGAAACACTTTTACTTCTAGCGTTACGGAATCATAATGTTGACAACATTATTTTTATTCAAAAGACGGTGTTCTACCCCACATAGATAATAATATAAAGACACTACTACGTAACACATTTGGTGATCGTGTAATCACTAAGCATTTTACGAACAGTTAGCCTTCTAAATCATCAGATATCAATCCGTCTGACTATGGGTTATGGGCTTAACTCAAAGCGTGAGTATTTCTAAATAATTTGCAAAGTTTATAGGTTGTGCGTATTTGTGCAACGTCAGACGCGAGATTACACAAATGTCATTGCTATTACCACCTTGTATTAAATTTGATGAGGTCCACACTTTAATATAGTCGTACTGTTTAAAATCCACATACCGAATTTCATCCCAATAAAATAGAAAAAATTCAGCGAAAATTTGTCAATTATGTTTTGTTTAAGTTAAATATCGATAAATGTGCTTACACATCTCTCGAACGCTCGCGACTTCTAGGATTTTAATCATTGTCTGCACGGCGTAAAATACATTTGCTCAAGTTCGGATTTAAATGCCTTAATAACATGATAAACTGCCCTCCCTTTCTTTCGTTGTTTAGAAAACGTGTACCTAGATTGGAATCTCGTAATCAAGATTTATTAGCATTGCATTTCCATCGTACAGTTTATCGATATAACTTTCCAGTAAATCGAATATCCAAAGAATTAGACTCTCTGCCAAGTGATATTGACATTTTCAATATCACCTGCATACAAGAGATTTATGAAAATGATAAACTGGAGAGGTTACGTCACTTGAGAGTATGTGGTATTCTACGCAAATGAATTTATGGTTTGCTAGGTATTTAATTTGGGCTAAGGTTGATTATGTTTCAGTTGTGTATTCATCTGAATTTTATTTATTTAATTTAATACAAAGGGTACCAGGAAAGTTTTGCAATATGACGCAACAATGAATCGTATGCTTGGCCGATGGGCTCAGTTATTCATTAGAAGTGAGAGTGTAACGTGCTTGCGATGGCATCGTGGTCACAAAATGAGATAAAGGCAGTGTTGCGTTATAATTTCGTGCGTGGTTTAAACATAGACCAGTGCTTGATAGAAATGACTCTTGCAGTAAGTGATATTTGTCCTCATCGCACAACGATATTCAGATGGTATAGAGAATTCCAAAGAGAAAATTTAACTGTGGAAGATGCTGAGAGGCCGGGAAGGCCACGAACGTCAGTTACGGAAGAAAACGTTACTACTGTGACGAAAATGCTTGGCGAGGACAGGCGAGTAACCTACCAACAGATAGAGGGTACTTTATGCCTAAATGCACCAGCAACTCGTTCGATTCTGCATGATTATTTGTACGTGAAGAAACTTCTCTCTGGGAGCTGCATCGACTGACTAAAGAGCAGATCACACGACGTGTGACTTGGTGCCGGAAGATGATAAAAAAGTTTAATAAGAGACAATCTCGGTATGTGAACAACATCGTGACAGGTGACGAGACTTGGCTGTACTATTACGATGTGCCGACCAAAGCTCAAAACAAAGTTTGGGTCTTTGATGATAAGGACACACCCGTAGTTGTCAGAAAATCCCGATCTGTAAAGAAGAAAATGATAACTGTATTTTTCAAATCGAGTGGAATTATGGAACGCGTCGTTTTGGACACACAGAAGACAGTCACAGCTAAGTGGTATACTGAACAGTGCCTGCCTAAAGTCATTGGATCTATGAAGAACCTGCGGCCAAAGACAAGAATGGACACCTGGTTCCTCCATCACGATAATGCTCCAGCCGGAGCGCCAAAGCCTCCACCGAATTTTTGAACACGACAGGATTGAAACTTCTCGAGCACCCTCCCTACAGTCCAGATCTTGCTCCCTGCGACTTTGCACTGTTCCCGCATGTGAAAATGAAGCTAAAAGAGAGGCGGTTTTCCAGTGATGAGGACCTTCTGCGGGCTTGGGACAACGAGTGTACTTTACTCCCTAGTGAAGCTTGGCAGAACTGGTTTAAAGATTGCTTTCGGAGAATGGAGAGGTGTATGGAGTGTAGAGGAAATTACTTTGAAAAAATTAAAAAATTAAATTTAATTAAATAAACAAAGCTGTATTGCAAAACCTTCCTAGTACCCTTTGTTGCATTTTATGTCTATTGCTACATATGCATGTATTTCTAGTTTATATTTGTATTTGTTTTCTGTATATTTGTTAAACCACTTTTGTTTTCTATTGGTCTTAAAATAAAATAAGTAAAAAATAAATAAATAGACCTACTACTTGTGAGCAATTGAAGCATCACATGTCATCGAATACTCTTTCCAAATACTGTTCATAGTTTACAAGTTCGACTATTTTTAATATCACGGTTGTGGCTATACTTAAAATTTGGTATTTTGCCTTTTGAAAATAAAACTCGTTTCTTTACGAAAAATTGGTACTTTTATTTTAGCAGATTCTAAAAATTTTTCAAAATTACGATCATTTTAAACTGGCAATTTACTTTTAAATAACCGTACATGTTGAACTTTGTAGATCAAATGTCACATACTTGCGTTTTAGTAATTATTATGTAAATTACTACATCTTCTAGTTTAATAATGTAGTTTTAATAACGGGTATTAAAATTAAATAATTTTAAATGTCCTCAATAAAAAGTATTTTAAATTATGTACCCTCATAATTCAAAATGTTAACCCGGAAGAAACGAAGGTAATTTGAATTTTAAGACCGTGTTAGTACACAAAATACTATTGAGCCAAAGAAATGTCGCACATCAAATACATTCCTTTTTTTTCTTATAAGAGAAGTTTACATTACTACAGATGCTATTCTTTATCTAGCAGACTATCTAAGGAAAAAAGAAGACCATTTCAAACATACCGACTTCGCCGAACCCCTTCTCTAAATTACCCCATAAAATTTTTCCAATGGTAGTATTATTCGGGACGAGGCGGCGCTAGCATAGCTACTATCCGTTGTCCCACTCCATCTTACCGTTTTATGGATTACGTTATCGCTCGTTTCCGGAATTCCGGTACGACCTGTTTCTCTTCCTTCTTATTTTTTTCTATGCCGTCCATATATCGAAATACGTGCGATTCATAATTGCACTTTGAAATTTATCGTGACGATATTCAAATTTCTTTATCGAACGGGATTCGTTATGCTCTGAAATAAATGTGTTCGGGCGTAACTCAAGGGTAAATCTTAAGTGTATTAAAAAACATTTAAGCTGAGATATACATGTTGTTGGATGTACAGAAAAAGCGTATGCTTTACTTTTATGTGTTATATAATACAGAAGTGTGAATATAAATTGAATTGAATACATCTAGTCCTGCCATAAACGCTATCACAAACTTTGCTACCGCTAAAAAATGAAAGTAATAAAATTACGACAAAATTCTTGAATCAAATAGTTAAAATGGAGTAGGGTGGTAAAGAAAATAGAATCACTGTGATAGCTCTTCATAAGGGAAAAAATGTTGAATAACAATACGATATTGAAGCCTTTAAAAATAAGCCGTAGATTTATATTTCGCGCCCTAGATCTTTTGAATGAAGCATCACAAATCATTGATCGACCGCCTCTTATTGGTCGAACGCCTGCAACATTTGTGAGCAGGATTCGCTGTAACTCTATGCGGAAACAAAAAATCATAACTAGAGAAATGCGGATATCGACAAGAAATATGTCTCGCATTATCAAAAGTGACTTAAAGATGAGGACTCCAAAGGAAAGTCCAAGATGCTGCTTAAATTTTTTAGGAACAATAAGGAAATGAAAATTTTGTTTACCGACAAAAATATTTGTGATAAACAAAATGACTATATGTTTGCACATTTTCTGCAAAAGCTAGAAATGCTATAAAAAGGTACAAAAAGAACACCACTCCTTCTTCCCTCATGGTTTGGTAAAGACTTAGCTACGAAGGCGTCACAGAACTGCATTTTTGCCAAAAAGGTGTTAAAACACTGACTATATACTATCAAAGTGACGCCTTAGAGACATATGTCAAGCCATTCAGTGTTACTTTATTCAATGGAGAACGTTGGATGCTCCTACAGAATTCCTCCCCAGCACATAAAGCAGCAACTATACGAATTTATCTAGGGAACCACATACCGAAGTTCATATGAACTTCTGAGTGTTTAAATCTATTGGACTATAAGCTATGATCTGAGCTAGAAATCCTGACCTGAAATAAGAGACAATCAAATATTAAAGACATCAAACAATCTTTTATGGTAAGTATGTGTGAGTGATTTTCTTATGGATTTAGTGTATACAGCAATCGATGAGTGACGAGGCGGTTTAAAGGCTGAGAAAACATTTTAAATAATTTTTTTGTTTTTATTCTCAGAATAGTATAAGCTAGTAAATATAATAGCTTTATTAAAAACGTTTGTTCTACCAAATCGTAATGCTTCATTATATGTGTGATAGTATTTATGGCAGTATTAGGTATATACAAGATTACAGAGAGTTGACTTTAAAAAACGTTTCATCTAGAGGAGAAGTAACAGCATCAACTTATACATACGTGAGTATACAGAGTATTGCAAGAATTTTAATAATTATACTTACATACTAGTGCTGCAACTTTTAGTACGTTAAATTCAATATTTAGCAAACGATCACACTCAATGGTTCCACAAGCTAAACAATTAAAGAGTATGCGAAATGATCAGTGACAGGGTACGAGAACGATTCAGCAGAAAGTAGCGTTTGATTATTGGCACCATCTTTCGAAAAAACTTAACACAACATTCTAATTCTAATATCCTTTTTATGATCACAGATGACATTCGGCTTGTCACATTGTCCGGAAATGATTTACGAGTTTAATAATATTATTTCGAACGCCCGAAGAATGGATAGGGATATAGTCAGTATCATAAGCATATCGACTGAATGCATACATCTCCTTTAACAAGTAGAATTAGACATGTACATGGAAGCAAAATGGACGCCGAGAATCTCGAATTGTGATCAAGCATCAAGTGATAATTTGTGACAAGAACTGAGTTGATTTTTGTCAAGATTTGCAAGGGTTAATAAAATTTTACCACTAGATTCCGAACTTAACAGTGAACGTATCATGGTAACCTTCCCCAAAGAAATCCAAGATATTTCCATTGGCGAATAAGAATGTTATAATACATTTTTTTAGCATTCCAATGCAATAGACTATAACCCTGCAAAAGATGCAATTGTCTCAAAAGCCTTACTGAAGCCCATTAAACAACGTCTACCTGCCTTCCCTCGTAAAATGCTTCACTGATACACGAGCTGCGCAATACTCGCCAGATTAATCGGTGCCATGAATCGGTATTAATTAACCCCTGCCATGAACCCGTATTAATTAATCGATAGATAAGTTTTATAGCGTAATATATTCTTTTACGGTGAATGCGCTCGAGTATTTTAGCAAAATTAGACAATGTACTAATTAGTCTGCAATTACAGATATTACTAACGTAAGTAGATGAAATTATAATGAATAAAATATTTCAGGGGTAAGAAATCGCGAAAGGACACTCACTTATAAGAAAACTCAGAATGTTTTCATCATCAGCAGATTAAGAGAATATAACAAGAACAATTTTAGCTATCTTACATTTAATTTAATTTACATTTCATTGTCTGTATTTTTCACTAACATCTTGTCAGATTTACTAAAATTTGACTTATGACGAACGGATAGGAAAGAGAGAAACAATTTCATGAACTTTCTGTGTTATTAACGGCAGTCACGTACCGTCTCCCTACTTTACCAGGAAACCTCCATTAATTTGCATTAGCGTTATGACACTGCCAACGCCCCGGCCATTTTTATTCTTTAAGTGCCAGCAAATGTAAGTACGCCTCCTCGAACGTCGCGTGCGAGCGAACAGATGTTGCTTCTGGGGACAGCGAGATGTGGCAAGCCGAAACCATCCAGATTAAGGACAGGCTGAAACGGCCGAATCTCGTGGGTACCAACGGGTCTCCGCGGAACAAAAAACCCGAGTGCGTTTTGCTGTAGTTGCGACTTGAAACGCTTCAAAATACTCGTTCGGACGATCTTCTCCGGGTTTCCGGTTCTTGCCCATATTAGTTAGGAGCTTGGCATTTCAGACGTTTGACTGACGCGTGACTTTAATGACCTGCTTGTGGCTCTTTTTGCGGAGATTAAACCAACATATAATGTATATGACGAAGTAGTTATGTAAGGCAAACTTGATGGATTTTATAATGCCACCCTATTCTACATAATTTATCTTTTTTTGTCGTGAAATTATTTTTGAAATGGAATTGAGTGACTAAGTGGGACTAAGCAATGAGATCTCACGTATGGCTGACAGCTATTCATTAGAGATCACCTATAAAAACGTTAAAGTTTCGTAACTACATTTTCCACTATTTTAATCGACTGAGTTGAATTAATTTTTATGTTCATAGCAAATATAATTTTTTGTTGCAATTTATACGTATCATGTATTAAACGTACAATAAGAAAATAACAATAATAAACAATTCAACATGAAAGTGGAATTAAAAAAAAAAAATTATATCTTTAAGCAACTTTGCCAAAAAAATATCACCATAAGCATAATTAGTACTAACAATTGTACAAAGAGTACTAGGAAAGTTTTGCAATACAGCTTTGTTTATTTAATTTTTTCAAAGTAATTTCCTCTACAGTCAATACACCTCTCCATTCTCCGAAACCAATCTTTAAACCAGTTCTGCCAAGCCTCACTAGGTAGTAAAGCACACTCGTTGTCCCAAGCCCGCAGAAGGTCCTCATCACTGGAAAACCGCCTCCCTTTTAGCTTCATTTTCACATGCGGGAACAATGCAAAGTCGCAGGGAGCAAGATCTGGACTGTAGGGAGGGTGCTCGAGAAGTTTCAATCCTACCTTGGACAATTATTCGATGCAGACTTTGGCGCGGTGAGCTGGAGCATTATCGTGATGGAGGAACCAGGTGTCCATTCGTGAATTTGGGCGCAGGTTCTTCATAGATCCAATGACTTTAGGCAGGCACTGTTCAGTATACCACTTAGATGTGAATGTCTTCTGTGTGTCCAAAACGACATGTTCCACAATTTCACTCGATTTGAAAAATACAGCTGTCATTTTCTTCTTTACAGATCGGGATTTTCTGACAACTACGGGTGTGTCCTCATCATCAAAGCCTCAAACTTTGTTTTGAGCTTCGGTCGCACTTAAGAAAATGCGGCAACAAGTAGCTTCCTACGATTCATCGTTGCGTCATATTGCAAAACTTTCCTAGTACCCTTTGTATGTGCCATAAATAAACGCCTTCCTCATGATGTTTGTGCACATAGATGGAACATAGTGTTTGTCCTTTTGGATGACAAAGAATTGACTAATTGTCAATTGTTTCGCTAAAATGTTTAAATCACTGTACTGTTAGAGTTTCACAATATTTCTGATATACAATAACATTGAACTTGCGTCCACTTATTCTGCCCTCATGTACTCTTGAAAAGCCTTCTCTAGCTATTAAAAACTTTTAAATACAAACATACCGCTACATAGAATATCTCCAGGCTTGTGATTACTTTGCCTAACTTTTTCTAACAGGATGGAGCTTTTACAATTAAGTAAAGGCAAAATAATATTTGTAGGCAATACTTACCTACTACTAATTTTACTGTTTACTTCATTGAAACTCTTCTTTCTAGTGCTAATAAACTTCCATGTTCCATGATAATAAAATTTTACTTTCAGCTCTCTTTTAACTCAGCCACGAAGGAGATCATGGGTTAAGTGTTATTAGAATTACAATACATGAAATAAACCTATTTTAATATTCTATTATGTAGAAATAAAAATTTAATTCAAAAATATAATTAAAATTATAATAAAAATTTTATCAGAAATTCTTTGTTCCAGGATTATTGGGAGATGACGTGCCCCAATTAGAAATTCAACCACATGGAACAGAGATTAGTAGGATGAAAGACGAAAGTTTGGCCCTTACTTGTAAACTGAAAGTTGGTGATTCCAAACGGGTAACGCAATTAGAATGGTTAGATGCTAGAAGTCAACCAATAAGGAGCACAAACATAGCTCAAGGAATGTATATACAGGTAATATTTTAATAAAATTGTATACATTTCCATTTATGAAAATATGAACAGTTGTTCCCAAAAAAGGTTTAAGTTAGTTTAAACATTCAAAAAACACATAAAAATTACAATATAACATAACTTTTATTCTTTATAAAGAACGCAGAAATATAAATTCAGAACAAAATAACTAAATTTTTCCGTGGATGTAACCACCCTTGGCATCCAATACTTGTACATTCAGTCCTTGGTATTCTTACAGTGAATTTTGAAGAAATTTCGTTATTGATGTTTCTCCATTCCGTCTGTAAGATGTTCCAAAGCTATTGTTTGCAAGTAGGAGTTTCTCTTCTTACTCGCTTATCAAGCTCATCCCATAAAATGTCTATTAAATTGTTAACACAATTTCTGCACAATCTTACCATTTATTTTAGATTATTATCCCGCATAAAAGTAAAACTTGCACTTATTAATTTTACTCCTGTAGGAATTCCATGTTTTTTAGGAATGTTTCAATATGGTTTTCGGGTGACTAGAAAACAGCCCTAAAACCACAAGAGGCAATAAAAGCATTTATGAAGTCGAATATATGACATGAAATGTTCAAAAAACTAAAATTACTCAACAATTAACCAGACTACATTTGTATCACCTTTTGCAGTCTGACCCAATCCGAAAGACCAGCCAAATCTTAAATATTACGCTATAACTTTTCTCTTTAGATTTTTACAAGAAAATTCCTTGCTTGTATCCAAATACTTAAAATCTTGTTTCACCAATTCGAATCACTTTTTTCGATTCGTTCACAATGCCTGCGTGCTTAAGACGTTTCAATTTGCTTCCACACCGTAGAAGCACCGACAACAACGCAATCTGTAAACAAGCTTTCGGTAACTGACATTTTACAGTATTCAGAAATTAAATTATCACGATCGTAGTTGCATTCAATGACTATTTCCTATTAACTCGAGACTATAATTATCAACACGGAATATGGTTCTTGATTATCCTAGACGATTACGGTCCTCAGAGAACCGTAATCGTCTTCTCTTTTGCTGGAGTCGACGAATTGTATTATTGACTATAGACTTAATAATTCCAAATTCTTAATTAACTGACGAATAAGCTTCTTTTGCGAGGAGTAATAATTGCAAATAGTTTCTTCTTGGTCTTCAGTCCTGCATTATTTATCCTCTAATAATTTTATGAACAGATTAATCGATTTGCAGTAGTTAATACTACTTTACTTTGTAGGGGTGGGTCTGGTAGACAAGATTTCAAGAAAATAAGAAAATTATTTTAATCCCAGTAATAGTCCCATTTAGTATATATTTAGAATTTCGGTATTCTGTTATTCATATTCACATTTGCATACAAACTGGAAAATAGCCTAAATAAAAATTCATATCGCTTAGTTTATAAACGTTTCAAGGTCTCTATGTCAGTACCAGGATAGATCATTACCTAGTGAGCCTAGACAGGAGAACACAAAACACAAAACCCTTCGACTCTATTATCTAACTACCTTGCTGAATAAACCTGAATGAATGAAAAGAAAAGCAGCGGTGGAATAGAAATATCTTACCAAACAGCTGTAGTACCGTAAGACTCCTTACTTAAGCTGCTAACCCTTTTTATTATCTAATCGAATGATCTTCCAGCACACGTATTCTTCAACTTAGGCAGTTAACTATAATAACGCAAGTTTAGTCACTACTATAGTAATTTACATAGCGCAACCACTTAAAGAATTTCTTCTTTGGAGTGTATTCTCCAGACCACGAAAAATCTTTCAAGGGCAGAAAAAGCAGTTAGAGCAATACTGAGCGTCAGAAATTAAACTAGCTGTAGAAAACTAATTACAATGCAAAAAACACGCATCGCTCCTTCATGTTAGACACTTGACTGTTTTCAACACATCCTAGTACTATCTTATTATGGCATAGAGACATCACAAGTACTTTGTTACAAACTATACCGCCGTTATTACCAAAATCCCTGATGATCTACTTGAATTTCTCCGTTAGCATTAGAAGAACGATTAATAATTTGTTCTGGTAATTTCAACATAAAAGATACACCTCGTTTTGAACGGGTAGTTGAAGCTGATGAAAACAAAACAAGGGTATTTGTTGAACCACGCCTCTAACATGCAACAAATTGCTATGGGATTAAATACATCAACGTCGACCGTTCATTATCATGTGAAACGACTTGGCTTCACATCAAAGCTGGATGTTTGAGTTCCACATGTTATTAAAGAAACTTGGTCCGTCACATTCACCCTGTGATTTACTGCTTAAGCATGAAGAAATTTCTAAAACCATTAATAACTGGAGAAAAGAAACGGTTGATTACAAGAATCTCAAATGTAACGATTATGGAGCAACAATGATGAACTGCCTCCAAACACATCAAAAGCCAATTTCATTCAACTAAGCGATGACTCGCCAAAAACTGCACTTGGATTGGATGTGCTATCGCTTCCAGTAAATACGCCAGAAATGGCAACCTCTGATTACTACTTATTCCGATCATTATAGGATTCTTAAGATGGAGAAACATTTAATTTCAATTTTTTGCAAGTAAATGTCAGAAGTTTGGCGACGGCGGAATCATGCTACTATCACAAAGATGTTTGCCATCATGTATTGAACCAGAATGAACCAGAATCAATATATATTTGAATAAAATATTTATATACTATAAAAGAATTGTTAAGTTACACAAAAAAGACGAAATTACTTCCCAAATCCAATATAGTTACCGATAGTTCTTTTAAAAAAAAACAATAATTACCAAAATTCTGGCGATTGATTACTTTAAATTTCTCAGAAAGGCGTCAGTCTGATCAAAGCTTAAAATAATCTGTTCAAACCAGGCTACCTAGGAACGCTTCACCTTATCCTTCTTTCATCCTCGAAACCGTTGACAGATTGGTTTTACTTAAATCACAAAAATATCTTAGGCTGCGCTACATTTCCGTAATTGAGCATTTACTAAGGTGTAATATTCGGTAAAATGAAGTTGCGAACAACATTAAACGCAAACCCGGAACATTAAGACGTAATTCAATTAACGTTTTATGTCGCGAAAATAGGTCCTCGTACCAAAACCGACAATGATATTCTTTATTGCGACGAGACATTCCGGAGATGACGAGCTTCGTGTTTTAACTGGCGATGGCAGCCGCGCACTGTATTACATCATTACGGATTTTTACGGCGATTCTCCGACCGACGTCAGTTCAAATTCTTTTTTCTTCTTCCATTCCGTCGCCTTAATGTATTTCTTTTGTTCGAGTGGACCGCCGTGACAAGAGATGTCATTTATGTGGTGTAGCATCGTAAAAAAGCTTTTATTAATGGTCACGATCCTGAATGACATCAGTAATTAGCACGCTTGATGATAAACCGGAAAGTTTTTAACGAACTATATGACAGATTTTTTTGTTTTTTTTTTTGTACAGATTGTAATCGATAAGAGATGCCGTTGAAATAGATTGACCGTCGTTTTACTTCAAGATGATATGATAAAAAAATTGTCGCTTATAATTTAAATTACTGAAATTTCAGTACACGCATTCAAAATTTAATTTAAATTTTTCAAATATATAACGTGACAAAGTGTAACTTCTATGCCACATTGTATACTTCAAAAATTTAGTTTAAGTTTTAAGTAATGTGACATATACTATGTGTATGTGACAAAAAGTGAATTGCACAGTAAAAGTACATATTTTTAAACCAAATTTTGTACTAATTTTTACTATACTAAAAAGTAACAAGAAAGCAAAAGCCTTTGAACCTTTTTTTGTCTAACTCACACGAAAAGATTACTTTTGTACTTGATACTCAGTTGATCAGTTTGGTTTGTTTCTCTGATTGTAATAGTTTGTAGTTATGAATTAGTTTAATAAAATGCCAAAGGTTCGAAGACAACCAACTAAGGGGGTCGTATCATTAGACTACATGAGGCAGATATTGTCTCATGAAATTTCTAGGTGAATACAAAGAAATATTGCTACAGTTATTCGTTATTGGCGAGGCAACATATACTCCCTCTGCCCAAAAATAAGTTTTCGTTTTGATGAAATTCCAAAATAAATATCTGTTTTGAAGTAAAAACAATTTTTACATCTTACATAATAATTTGTCATAACAAGAAAGAATACTGAACTAGCCTAAATATTATTTTTTTTGATCGCTTGGACGACCTCCACGTTACACCTAAAGCAAAATGATAACTGTTCTGATCGTTTCAATTCGTCTATGCATATGGTGTCACTTATAATTATTGTCGCAATTTCTATCATGCACTGGTGATGAGTTAGAAAGACCTTGTTGGGTGTATCATGACTCGATAAAACCGTCAGTAACGGCATCAATAAGTTCATCGACATTTGTAGCAGCAATTTGGTATTGCAGTGTCTAAATGGCGTTAAGAAAATCATCTACCACATTGGTGTTTGGACTGTTTGAGTTGACTCATCAAATTTATAGGAGTGTTGGTAAAAGATGATGCGCGATCAGTTTCATTGAAATCTACATCGTTTTCTCTTCAAAATTCGGTTTAGCGTTGTCCTGTTAAATCCAAATAGTGATAAGACAATTCTCATTAGACAAGAGTCATTTAGCTTCAGTAACAGTTATAGTTTTACATTCGTTTTGTTCATAGATGCTATGATATTTGTTTCTACACTCCCAGCTAATCGCTCCCATGTTTGGCTGATTGTTGTTTTACAAATAGCCAAATGCCCAATTTCCCATAAAAGTACTGATTGGTAATTTTGATGGAACGCCATAACGCACGCAGCATTTGGCGTTTTGGCTTTCAATAAAGAGGTATCCTTTTTATCGTTTCTCTACCTATGATTTTTCGTTTGCTGCCGATTCTGCTACGTTTCTGAGCGTAACGATTGTTGTCGTAGATGCCATATTCGACTTACAATCCGCACAGTGCGTTTGGCGTTCAGAATATCACGCGGCTACATCCTTTATTAATTCTTGTTTGAGTTTACCATGTTACTTACTTCAAGCAGGTAATGGTACACATTTTAACGCATTTACTGTGATAGATTAGGCTTTTTTCTATGTGATATAACTTCTTCGTAGTTCATTATGTGTCTATGCTAGTATTTTAAAAAACGATAAGAAGAAATTTGGTTTCAAAATAACTATCCAAAAACTGAACTGGCGTATTTAAGCAACGCTCCAGTTTTACAAGCCACTCCCAGTATATCTTCTAATCCAATACATAATGACCTGATCCTTCTTTGAAAAGTTCATCAGTCTTTTTGTTTACTATGACTCTCAGTGCCCCACAAACGCCTTAGTACATTCCGCTGCGCTTGTTTTCTGCGTTATATTAAAACCAGTCAATACTCAAGTGCAGCCTGACTATAAGTTAGTATATGAATTTGCTTATGTATCTTCTATTTCAGAATTGTATAAATTTCTGCTTAAAATACCGACGTATATTTCCTCAAAGAAAACTTATGTTATTTTCAACATTTCGTAGTATACGCCTACCCTAATACCATCTTCAGTATTAGATCCGAATAATCTCACCTATCCTATATTGTTCTGGGGTAATTCCCACAAATGGATACAAAATACCTGCAAAATGTTACTTACACACAAATGATACTTACACATTCTACATATCTATTTCATAAGTTTCAAAAGTACGTACTTGGATTGCACTAAATTAATAAAATTAATGTAAAAAAATATTTATTTCAAATTAGAGAAAACGAAAATTTATGATAAAGTAATATTCGTATTCACAACATTTTCTATAAATGTTTGAGAGTATTTGAATCTTAAAACAGTAAAAGGAAATTCCAAATAAGTACAAAGCCTCGCTGCTATTACTTCATTTACACTTGCATTAATCTCAAACTGAAAATAATTCTGGCATTAAATTTCATACCATTATTTGCATCAATATTCATGCATTTTAAACCGAGAAAGTACTTACCTCATCCTATGTAATTTGCACGGTACGATCGGGAAGACAAAACAAAATCCGAAACACCGCGTTACTTTCGTAAAATTTCGTCTCTGTTCTCTCCCCAAAATTTAAGTAAACCCTTCAACTTTACGGCGGAAAGGATGTTGCGCCCTGATACTAACGAGTAAACTTAAATTAAAAACTTATTTGTGTTGCAGAAACTTCAGGACGAACAGGGCGCCATGTTGATATTCAAGAAGCTGAAGAAGAACATGGAAGGTAGTTACACTTGTAGGGCGAATTACGACCACACCGAAACCTTGAAAGTAACAGTTACCGTCAACATAATAAGTAAGTAAAATAATGTTTTCGAATTCCCCTTACATTATAGAAAGAAATAAATTAAATCCTAAAAATATAATGGAAATCAGAAAAAGTTGTGTCTGAAAAATATAGATGATAATTTCTGCAAAATGTTGGTCTTTTCTCCATGTATACATTACTAGAATTGTAATGAAAAATTTACCACTACAATACTTAACAACTTCTTAAATTAAAATGATATCGCGTGGTTTAATTATAAAGTATCTTTATGCGAATAAAATCTAATAATTATAAGGTAAATTAAATTAATAAAATTTTTGCCTACTATATAAGCAAACTAAACAATTTCGATTTTCTCTTAACGTAACACGGAACTAGCATTTTTATAATTAATTATATTATTATTTTATGTAAATATACAGCATGATAATAATAATAATAATATCTTTATTTGACCTACAGAAATTTCCTTTTATAGGACAACAAATGCATTACAAGATAAGCACATCTATACCTATGTCTATTTATACGTACGTTAAACCTATGACAAGCAGGCAATAATTCTTAGCAGCTAATACTACAGAAATAAAATTTAATACTTCTCACAACGACCAACGATCAAGAATTGAATTCATATTACGGTAAAACTTTATAAGTACCATTGTACATTGTGTTTACAAGTTAATCTTCAAGCAGATTAATTTCGGAGAGTTTATTTATTTATTAATTTGTTAAGCAGAGGATTCTTTTTGTAGGAGAGCACAAAAGGAATACACAACCAGAACATCCGTATCTGCCCATACTACTATATTACTCGTACTTAAAGTATAATAGATATAATTAAATATAATATAACGTGTAATGTTATTGCAAGAGGTGACAAGAAAAGGAAATGAGTAAAGTTCATGTACACTCATCGAACATGTAGTGAAGTGCCACTTAAAAATTATTATGACAGAAATAAGATGTCACATACTCAAGCACCTGTGGTGTTTGGTGAATATCACAATGATTAGCAACTAAGTTTACAGTACGGCATATTATGTACAATGGTGAATTGCTAACAACAGTAGCCCTCACAGTTGATAAATAAAAGGTGCGACTTGAGCGAGTAGATGGTCTGAGTACTAGCAAATTAAGTTGAGGGAGAAGTTGTGGAAAGTCAATCTTATTGCGTATAAAATTCTACAAAAATTTTACCGAAGCTAACCCACGCCTAGTAATACGTTATAATCAGTACCTCTTAGAGGGTTATACCCCGTCCGCGGAGACAGAAACTTCAGGAACTTTCGCTGTACGTTTTCAACAGTAGATTTATGCACTTCGTAGTAAGGCCACCTTACCAAAGAGGCGTATTCCAGTCTTGAACGGATGTATATATAATATAAAACCGTAGTAGTGTGCGGGTCCTCGAAAACTAGAGAAGCTCGTAAAATAAATTTCATAGTTTTTAATACAAACCTACAATTTTGGTCAATATGTTTAGCAAAACTGAAACAAAATAAACACCAAGGTCTTTAATTTCATAACTTCGAGTAAGCACTGTGTTCGCCAGAGTATAGTTGTAAATAATAGGTGTGCTTTTATTCTAGTAAGTCACAATTCTACATTTCGAAACGTTCATATATAACGTGTTGTTTAAACACCATTCGGAGATCTTACCCAATTGTCTTTGCAGGCTAAGACAATCAGGTGTCGCGGATATGGTGCAATATATTTTCAAGTCATCAGCAGAAGCGCACCTTTCGCACTCCAAAACATTGAGCAAATAATTAAAAAAATTAGAGAAAGCATTAGTCCTAAATTGGAGCACAGAGGCACTCTGGAAGTAGCATAGAAGGTGTAGGACTTATGGGCTTGGTAAATAACACTTTGGAACCTACTATATAAATATGATCCAAAAATAATAATAGAGAGTCGACAAAGCCAAAAGATTGTAATTTATAAATGATGCAGCATAATTCAAAATGATGATATTAAGAAACAAAATCTAGCAGATACACAAATAAAATATTTAAATACCACGATAATAAAATGGTCAAAATAATTACTACCCTCTCAAAGACACATCACAAGTTGTATCCTTTCCTCCAGCTGAGTAAACTTTTTGAAAATAATCATATTAGACCAAAACTATATTGATAGAGATATCTAATAAAATATTGTAAAACACATCAAATATTATTTACATTAAGTTTTGGATTGATTCGACCTTTACTTCATGGAAATTCATGACTAAATTAACAAATACACAGTGTTACAATTTTCACTAACATTATTTTATATATATTATACATATTAGCCTCTTCGGTCTACTTTAAGCATCTGTTAGGAAATGCACTGCTTTCGTATACTTTTGCTTTCATATTCCTTTTAAAAGTGCCACTGCAATGGATTTACCCATAAGATAATGACCGTATGCATATGACCAGGGTTGCAAAGTCTTGGTTCGAGCAAAATAATATAACATACATGCACTAACAAATCGAACTGTTTATGGAATGGGCATTCTGTAATATAATAAGCAGTATCTTCTGTTTCTCTTTGCAGGGTAATTTACCACACCTACCACGAGTAAATCTGATTTAAATCCGATAGAGTACCTTTGGGAAATTCTCAATTGTAAAATTAAAGAGAAAAGTAACTATTCTAATAAAAAGTCGCTTAAATTTTATCGCATATTTTTTAAAATAAAAGTAGTATACTATTGTGCTTTACCATGGAACCATTTCAAGTCCTTACTTTTATTATTCATCGAGACATCCTCCACAGTAAATCGTCTTTTAATTTTAATAATAGTTATAGCGGTGCAGAGTTGCTCCGATAACGTAAATAAATTTCTTATTTAATAAAATCGAATTGGAAGTATTGAATTTAATAATAATCTCGAGAGAGGGGTTTGCGAATGCCAGGTGTAGAAAATCCGACGAGCTACGGAAAAAGATCAAGATTGGAGTAAATTTTTTATTCTGATTCTCTAGTGGTTTTTGTCTCAGGATGATTGAGGAAAATTATTTCTTTACCGCAATCGGTTTTTCATGTCGCAGGTTTATTGTCTAAATATCTTCCTTCCTCTTATTAGTAATGATACTTCCTAAATATATCTCTTCGCTATAATTATACACGCAGCAAAATTTTGCAATTGCTATGAAAGAAAAATATTGAAAAGAAACATTTTCTTGTTGTTTTTATTTTATTCTTTTGTATTTTGTATTATTTCAACCACTGCGATAATAAAACACCTAGTTTTTATTAACGCTTTAAGGGCCGCCCCTCTTTCTCAAGTTATTTATTTTGTTCAACCTGCAGTATATTTTATATTTACATGTTTTAATTGGCAGTTTTTTTTTAATAAATATTTTTGAAGGCTTGCATTTTTTATTTTATTATACAGGCTGTTTCAAAAACAATATATACATATTTCGAATGCATATATTTATTAAACTTTAAGACATAGGAATATGAAACTTTACACACATATTTACGAACCTCTCAAGTTCAGACTACAGATGTTTAATATGTCCTCCATCAGCGACACGAACAATAACACATCGATATTCAAATTCCGCCCATACTCGGGTAAGCATGTCCTTCGTGACTGATGTAATGGTAGTACGGATCCGGTTCTTCAACTTTTCCAGGTTCTGTGGGAGTGGTGGTACATAAACGTTTTCTTTAACGAAACCCCACAGGCAGATGTCACAGGTGACCGTGGAACCCAGCTGAGACATGCTAAGTCGCCAGCTCCTTGACGACCAATCCAACGGTTCGGTAGAGTTTCATTCAGATATTCACACACTTGGCGACTCCAGTAAGGGGGTGCATGTGGGTTCTGTAGACCCCAAATTCGAACAATGTGTTTGTTTACTAGACTACTAGCACGGAAACTCGCTTCATCACTGAACACGATGCGTTGTGCGAAAGTGTTATCATTGTCAATAGCATCATGAATCTCGTTACAAAATGCCACACGTTTCCGTTTGTCATCGGGACACAGAGCTTGTAACAACTGTGACTTGTACGGCTTCATAACCAAACGACGTCTCAAAACACGCCAAATTTGTTGTTGTAGGCAGTTGTAACTCCCGACCGGCACAACGAGTTGATTTTGAAGGATTACGTTGGAAAGCAGTTTAAATTCGTGCAACATTTTCTTCAGAAACTCGAGGGCGGCCAGGACTCTTTCCTTTATATACACATCCTATATCTACAAACTGTCGATACCATCTGCGAATGTTCCACCCATTCGGAGGATCAATTTGGTAGCTCAACCTGAAACGTCTTGGCACTATAATCACGGCATTGCACTTCTAGCACATCTAACGGCTATTAAATAAACTAGACTATGTATTCGTTTCTCCAATATCCGAGCCGAGGCGCAGCGATCGATAGTTTGGACAAAATAATACTTTTTAATACGTATATTCTTTTTGAAACACGCTGTATACTTTTTTCTGTTTAGTAGTGTAAATTTATAAACACAAAACGGTTTTTAAAATTAACTAACCTATACCGTGTTTTCTTGTGTGTAGATCTGTGTAAGGATGTGACCTTTGTGAATATTTGGTAAGGACTTTCTGCACGTATGTAATATTTCTTTCTTTTTCTTTTATCTTCCGTGTTAAATATGTATGTATATTTGTATTCATCAAGATTTTTTTATGGAATATTTAAGGTAAAATATTTACAAAACAGTGTTTCAATGTGCGAAATTATCGTAGTTCAACTATAGTAGAAACCCAAATAAACGAGTCATCATCAGGTTCATGCATAAGTTCGTAGTGTTTTTGGTTTCTAGGATAAAACTTTTTTGAAAAAAAATTGTTGAACATATGTTGAAATTATTTGAATATCTTATTATTGTTTACTTAAATAATTTTTGTATTTACGAATTTGTAGAAAAATTGTTTTACTTATTCACAAAACGAAAATGGAATGTCCAGTAAAAAAATCTAAAAAAGCCAACATATCCTTCTGTCATCAATCGTTCATAACACAACATTTAAATTCCAATGTAACGTTAACCGCTTTTACTCCTCATTATTACTGGTGGCGAAGAATGAAGCTTTCACAACAGGAAAGAAATTCTTAACTAATCAAAAAGTCAACTTCCTGGGTATGAGCTGACATTCATGCTCGTAAGTTAATATTAAACATTTGGTCGAACAAAAAAGACTACAAGTTTACTATGACCTACTCCGAGCATCACCACAGAGATTTATCAAAATAATTCCGTCAACTCGAGGGCAATCCGAGAAAACATCATCAAGTCATTCTGCAATACGATAGTACTCGCCATCATACTGATGACATTACAAAAACAGCTTTTCAGGAACTTGGTTGAGAGGTAATTTCACATCCATTTTGTTCTTTGATTTTGCTTCATCGGCTGTCCATTCCATTTCTTTTAACGTTTCTATCAAACAACCTTCAAGATTCCTCGAAGATTGTTTAATAACAATGCCATGCTTCAAAATTAGTTTGACGATATTTCAACATCCAAACCACCAAAGTTCTTCTGGCGTGGAATCTAAAAATTGCCAGATGATCCTTTGGGAAATTTTGGGTACAATAGAAACGCCACAAACTTTTGTATCAAGCTATTAGAGTTTTTGTTTTAATAATTATACAAATTATTCTTTTTAACATTTTGGAAAGTCAAATACCATAAACTGATAATGCATTTGTATTAATATTTTATTAGTATTTTTTACGATAAACTCTGGCAATTCTGTACGATATTTTCATAAGCAGTTGTATTGTTTTCTAAAGTACGAAGGGAGAATACCAACAGTATAACTTAAGAAATTGCAGAGTTAACAACAGGGTGTTGAATGAGCGTTCATTTTATAATAAACTGCTTTCAAATACAACACTGAACTTTTAAAATTAACTTTTTAATTTTTTCAAATGCATGAAACGAGAAGTAAATGTCAAATTATGATGTACTCGATAATAAAGTGAGAGTAATTATTGGTTTCATTATCGCATTTTTGTGCCGCCGGCGAATTTATTTGTAAACCTCTTCATTTCCGTATACTTGCACACCCATAAAATTATATCTGGGCGATACGTCTCGAGAACGGTAAACATTAACATTTTCTCAAGACTACTAACGCGGAACTATGGCAGCAAGTTTTACGATTTTGGGGTTAGATGTACAATCCCGAAAACAACGTCAAGAAAAGAGGAAACCTTATCTTGACAATAAAAATGTGCGTGTTGCTTTTTTTTATGTCCGGCGGACCTGAAAGTTTTATTTTTGAAAGAGGATACGCTACCAAGTGCTATGAAATCTTTAACTTCGGAAGAATAACAAATACTGTGGCACTTTATCTGATCAATGACGGAAAAATTTTAGGCGTATGCGAAGGAACTGACTTTAGAGTGTTTATATTTGACTTATAAATCATATAGCATAGTATCTATTATTAAGAGATGGGGTATTATTATTAATAATATACGATGGGCGTTAGGAAAGTTTCTATATGTGTCCGAACTTTTATACTGTTTCGTTAACTTATAACATTTTATCCTTGTACATTCTGCCAAACAAATACTAATAATTAATCATTTAAAAATTTTTCGTAAATGGTTGCCAATGGTCCTAATTGTCACGTAGTATTTTAGCACAGTTTTCTATTAGAAATAAAATTTATAACCTGCTTAGAAAAAAGAACCTACGAGATATTGATTAAGCAGTCGTATTCTCAGAGTGCAGCTACCAGCCTGTCCAGATGGAGACCATCGTATCAATTAGTCAACAAATGGAAATAAGTATATATTAGTAGTATAATAGTGTATATACCTAAATAGGTAGGGGCGAGGAGTCTCGTACCCTTACTGATTATCAGACAGAATTTGAATTTGAATTATTCTCATCCGTTTATTTATCAATCCAGTTATTCACGATGTTTATTCGATGGAGACGGGTACCTCAAGAAGTGACGGGCACCACTAAAAATAAATTCTTCTTCCACTGCTACTATATATGAAAGAACGATGGGGCGCAGTATCTTATTTAGAAATATCTGGTCAATGAAAACTGCATTTTCTATTAAATAAATGTCGATGTCCCCTCAAATATTTATTTTAGCCTATACCACTAGGTCACTACTCTCATAGTGAAGCTTCTCCCAGACAAATTGTAGATTATTGCATGTACCAGACTCACCCTAACGTAAATTTAAACTCGTCACTAAATAATACTCGCCCTCAATCATTATAACCTCTATCAATATGCTCATTTGCCCGTATTTAACTAGCTATTTTATGCTTTGCACCAAGAGAAATGCAAACCGACAATATTCGGGCATATAAACCAGACACATGCAAATGATTTCTTATTGTTTGCGTTGATAATAGACTCTAGTTGTAGCAGCAAACTCACTTCTATTCTGGGTTGGATTAAGAGCGTATTAATTGGGATACATATCGATCATCTCTTGCTGTTGTTGTGTTGGCCGACTTTGCCCTTGACTTCGCCGTGCAGAAAAACCGATTCCTTCTCCAAATACTTCAGTAACAGTTATGCTCTTCCACGTCCCAACTGGCCTAAAAAACGAAAGTTCGTCAGACAGCTTTAAATGTAAAATAAACAGGGTCCATAAATAATAAAATTCTTCCGAGAAATTATACTATACTCTGTGTCACGAACACAAACTTAACTGCTTTTACACTTATATGTTATACGATATAAATGAGTCTGTTGTTCAGATGTTAAATTAGACCTAATTATATTGTGCCACTCATCTGAACTATCACAACAATCTCAAATGCTATCATTAGCTTTGTTCTAAGGTATTCTAATCGGGGAATTTCCTAATTGTTTCTGTTGTCTACAATAAAATTGTCCATTTGGACAAGCATTTGTACTTGGTTCATATGAACCATCTAAACAAGAGTCATTTACTTGACTAACACTCACAACCTTCATACTATGAATACACTTAAAAGTGTCACCTACTCTTTTTTTTACAAAACAAACTGACTTTCATAAACACCTCTTACAACTTGCTTATCTTTATCATTATGATTTTTCCATGGATCAGCTGACTGGAAATTATTAATGATAAATGATCAAAACACAGGATATTGTAAATACTGGTTATAAAAAAAACTTCATTCATCTTCTTTTGAAAATATTATGTAACCATTTCCCAATCACTTGCAATATAATTTTAAAAAAATAATATGCATTTTCAGCAGCACTCAATTAATATTTTACATCACTTATTTTGCTCTTTAAAAACGAAAAGTGCCTGATTAGCAACATGTAGCGGCATTGAATGACTGAGATTATATTATAGATTATTTATTGTTATTATAACAATCCTCTTTATTCTCTAGATTTCAGACAAATAAATAAAATAATTGGTGTGGAAAAATTCAGATTTTTCCAGCTAATATTTTGTAACGTCACGGCACAGAGTATAATGATCGAGTCGCATTTCTCATCATGACATCCTCGTTTTATAGTTTATATGACAACTTGTTCCTTTCTTTTCTTTTTTTTTCTCCCATCAGCATTTTATTGAAGCCCCTCTGCAATAAATTTAAATTATTTAAGTTATTTTTACTCCTACCCAATTATGTTTTCTAATCTAATTCTTTGTTACAGTGGCAATAACGTGGAGAAACGTACCCCCAGAACAATTTGCAAGATTAGGCGAGAACAAGAAATTAACATGCATAGTAAACGGCGATCCTAATCCTATTATAGATTGGTTACGGGGAGGACAGCGTCTAAATTCAGACACCAATAATCACTATATTATCGAAACTGACGGTTTATTAATTAATACTGTTCAAGAATCCGACGATGGTCTTTATACCTGCAGAGCTTTGGTACCGGCAACAGGACAGGTAGACGAAAGAGTTATCAGGGTATGTAATATTTTATTTTTTAATGTAGAAAAAACACAGAAGTGATATAGTAGCTTCATTCTCGATTAAATAGGTCATCATTGATTAAAATTTATGAAAATGTACTTTTAATTAATATTTCTTGACTTTTTTCAATATGTCTTTCACTTGTATGATGATACACCAATATCTGTATGTATGTATGCTATCATTTATTAAACAGGATTTAGTTGCATCAGAACGTAACTGAATTATTTATTATTTGTTCGATGCATTTCTAAGAACGAGTCTATTACAAGGTTTCTCACTATATTACTAGGCATAATCCAATTATTCTAACCTAATTTAATTACCCCTAATGATGCGAAAAATAGAATGGGATTACTATAATATTTGGTGCACGTTTTAATATATATTTCTTTAGCACTGTCATTCTTTAAAATTTCATATTTCGAAATAATTTAATTATAAAAAATGATAGTAGAACATGTTCCAGTATTTCAATGACCTCATTCTTAATAAAAAAAAAGGTTTCTTTAAAAAAATTTCGTTAAATAGTTCGATGACTGTAATCTAGCAGTCCGAAAGTTTTATATGTATGTATATAGTGACATAGTCACAGATCACTTATAAAATAGATGCGTAATTTTATAACAAGTTATTGGTCGTTTCTGAGAGGAAATGATAAGTGAAGCATCTCTCCTTCCTTAACAAAAAGCTTTAGAAACGTTGCATAAAAGTTTTCTAAAGAACTTATACTAATGGGTGACTCATTATGATGTACTTTTTTCAATAGCGATTTTTGACAGATAAGGTATGAGTCGTATCAAACTTTGACGCTATTTTATTATTTTATTATAAGTATCCTGAGGTATTTTATTATGGAAGGACTCAGCCCGGCACAGTGTCTACAAATTATTCAGCTGTATTACGAAAATCAGCGTTCTACGAGACCTGTGTTTCGTGCGCTTAGAGCAACTTATGGTCTACGTCATCGGCTCACCGCACGTACAATTTGCTGTACCATCGAAAAATTTGAAAAGCAATTTTCATTATTGGATAATACAAGACCAAGTAGACCACATCCAGCACGTAGTGAAGAAAATATAGCGTTGGTAGCTGGGAGTGTACGCGATGAGCGTGAAGAATCGATTCGACGTAGATCTCAATAGCTTGGCTTGTTCTATGCCACTACTTGGCGTATTGAAAGCGGCCAACCTATCGAATCATCACCCTGTCAGTCTTGAAAAACTTGAAGAAGATCCACTGTGTTCGACCAAAATTTTGTTCAGCGATGAAGCCCATTTCTGGCTTAACAGCTACGTCAATAACCACAATCACCGTATTTGGAGTGAAGAGCATCCCGAAGAGGTTCGAGAGCTACTATTAATTAAATTAAGACTAAGCCACGGTTGCGTGCGGTTTATGGGCAAGAAGAATTATCGGTTCTTATTTCTTCCAAAATGAAGACTCCGCAACGTAACCGTGAATGGCGCCCGTTATCACGCCATAATAACGGACTATTTGCTGTTGAAATTGAAGCCCGTGATCTCATCGACATTTGGTTCCAACAAGACGAAGCTACTTGTAACAGCCCGTGAAAGCATGTCTTTATTGCGAGAACAATTTGATGCACATTTAATTTCACGTAATGGACCTATGCAATGACCGCTTAGATCATGTGATATCACACCTTTAGACTTTTCCTTTGGGGTTACGTAAAGTCTAAAGTCTTGCGGTCTCATGGATAAGCTAGGTACGATTGAGTAATTGCCAAATGCCACTTGAAATGCTCGTACGCGCCAACGAAAATTGGAAATTCAAAGTGTATCTATTTTTTAGGAAACGAAAGTCAGAATGTTTCCGTAGACCTAATGTAAAGTAAAAACTGAGAATTTATAAATGTATTTAAACATTCTAGTAACTCCAATCATATTACTTAACAAAGGAAACAATTCTTATAATATCTAAATATTTCGATCGTTTGTAACATTGGACAGTTCCTTATAAACTTATCCGAATCAAAGGAATCAATTTCTAGATTTTAAAATCAGTGAACAAAACACATACAGTAAAAATTCCATAAGTTCTTCCTCGTTTGCTACCAATGTTGTCCAATTACTTCTCCAAACAATAAAATATGAGAGTCAATAATATTCAACACTGCTATAAGTATATAATGATCAATGCTTGTATTTATATGGCCGATTTTTTTTATAATACAGTAACCCATCGACAGTATATATTCTGATACGTTTATTTATTGAATTTTAATTATTTATATTTCCTTTGACATATAAATTATATAAATCTATGCTTATATTTATCACTAAGTATTAAGCTCCATTTTGCAGATGGAAGTCCTAATACCGCCGGTAATAGAACCAATTCCACCCGTACAAATCGTGGAAGGAGAACAAGCTAGAGTACATTGCAAAGCCAGCGGTAAACCACCGGCAAACTATACATGGATCAGGGAAGATACCAGAGAAGATCTTTCTACCAAAGATCGTTTTAGTGTGGATGCGAGAACCGGAGTCCTTTCGGTGACGAAAGCAGAAAGAACCGACGACGCCACCTATAAATGCGTTGCTACCAATCCAGCTAATCGAACAGAAGAATCCGTTAACATCACCGTTCTGGCAAAACCTAAAATTGATGAACTCTTCAATATTACTGCACCGATCGGTAACGAAACCAGTTTAATCTGCAAGGCATCCGGCCGACCAGTACCAAGTATAACTTTCAGAAAATTAAACAGGCAAGATACTTTCGCGATAGGTGTGCAACCTGATGACGAAAGAATTGTTTTGGACAACAAGGTAAATCCCACTGGTGGCTGGACTGCCGGCATTTTAACTATAAATAATTTAAATCGTTCCGATGACGGCTTGTATGAGTGTATTGCTGAAAATAAAGTGGATAAGGCTTATAAAAACGGACATATAACGGTCGAATTTCCACCGACTTTCGAGAGGACCAAAAATTATCCACCGGTATGGACGTGGGGGGATAGACCTGGTAATTTAACCTGCATAGCAGAATCTATACCAAATGCTACAATAAAATGGAGATTTGGCGGATATGAATTAGACACTAAGGATAATATTAAAATAGAAGGCACCGGACCTATTTCGCATTTAATTGTTACACCGGCAGGGTACAGCAGTTCATTATTTTATGGAAGGTAAGCAAAATTTTGATTTAAATATTCAGCGTTTTTTGTTCTTAAATTTATTTGGACAAATAATATTGTTTGATTGAATAAAGAACACCGCTCAGGTGTTCTAACATCATAAGTTACGCTACAGGTAATTTGAGTAATAGTACAAAGTATACTAGGAAAGTTTTGCAATATGACGCAACATTGAATCGTAGGCAGCTGTTTTTTGCTGCATGTTGAGACATGTTCATACGTGCATAGTAGCCACCGCGCCATCTCAATGGACTCAGTTATTCATTAGCAGTGAGAGTGTAAATTGCTTGCGATGGCATCGTGACCACGAAATGAGATAAGGGCAGTTTTGCATTATAATATATATAATATATATATAATTATAATTTCGTGCGTGGTTTAAACATACTATAGACTTTTGAAGAAATGACTCTTGCACTAGTTGATGTTTGTCCACATCGCACAACGATATTCAGGTGGTATAGAGAATTCCAAAGGGGAAATTTAACTGTGGAGGATGCTGAGAGGCCGGGAAGGCCGTGAACGTCAGTTACAGAGGAAAACGTTACTACTGTGAGGAAAATGCTTCGCGAGGACAGACAAGTGACCTACCAGCAGATAGAGGGTACTTCAGACCTAAATGCACCAGCAATTCGTTCGATTCTGCATGATCATTTGCACGTGAAGAAACTTTGTTCTCTTTAGGTGCCGCATCGACTGACTGAAGAGCAGATGACACGACGTGTGACTTGGTGCCGGGAGATGCTAAAAAAGTTTAATAAGGGACAATCTCGGTATGTGAACAACATCGTGACAGGTGACGAGACTTGGCTGTACTATTACGATGTGCCGACCAAAGCTCAAAACGAAGTTTGGATCTTTGATGATAATACCCGTAGTTGTCAGAAAATCCCGATCTGTACAGTAGAAAATGATAGCTGTATTTTTCAAATCGAGTGGAATTGTGGAACGCGTTGTTTTAGATACACAGAAGACAGTCACAGCTAAGTGGTATACTGAACAATGCCTGCCTAAAGCCATTAGATCTATAAAGAACCTGCGGCCAAAGTCGAGAATAGACACCTGGTTCCTCCATCACAATAATGCTCCAGCTCGCTGCGCCAAATCCTGCACCGAATATTTAACCACGGCAGGATTGAAACTTCCCGAGAACCCTCCCTACAGTCCAGATCTTGCTCCTTGCGACTTTACGCTCTTCCCACATGTGAAAATAAATCTAAAAGGGACGCGGTTTTCCAGTGATGCGGACCTTCTGCGGGCTTGGGACAACGAGTGTGCTTAACTCCCTAGTGAAACTTGGCAGAACTGGTTTAAAGATTGGTTTCGGAGGATGGACAGGTGTATTGAGTATAGAGGCTGCAAAGCTGCATTGGAAAACTTTCCTAGTACCCTTTGTATAAGTATACTTGGAGCAAAAATACTGTAATAAATCATCTAATGACAATATAGAAAGCTAATGATAAAATCACGTATAACAAAAGTATTATTATAGCATTATACGAGGATTGTTCCCTTTCTACTGAGTCTCTCCAGCAAGCAATATTTTTTATAAATTTTGTTTGATATTTACGAGCTTAATGACCAGCAACTAAAAAACATACTTGAGTATTTCTTATCTCTAAAAATTTAAAATAATAATTTAGACAAATAATTGCGGAATTGAACAAAGAGAATTATTGAACTGTATTTTGTAAATGTAATTAACACCATCTTACACATACATTCGAAGACAAGTAAGCTTTGTTCCCGTTGAATTCCGGTTCAGAAAGGCTGTGTAAGATGGTGCATAACTACGCTAGATCGCTTGACCAATGAATAGCCTCATCGACTGTATACTCGACAAATTATTTATAGTCACTGCCAAAAAGTGCGTATTATGTAGGACACTGAATATGTCTATAAAATTCCGATAGTGCATGAGTTGCAGATCAATAAGCATATTATAGAAATCTTTCCCTTTTCATATTGGCAAAACTATTTTCGTCAATGACATCACAACATACGAGCCAAGAATCTACTCTATATCTTGCTATACATACTCCTAAAAGAATAATGATAGTCCGTTATGCACACAAAATCAATACTTAAAAATACTTTAGCAAATACGAATCCGATTCTAAATAAGCAAAAATATGTTTTACTCCTAACTGCACTTTCTCTAGTTGGCATAAAAAGGAATCCAATCGTTTACTAGAACGTTTTACCAAATTCAACATACTAAAATACACTATTTAGCAAATTTTTAAAAAACTATCGAAAGCCATTGCTTTCTTTGTAAAAAAAAAAAAACAGACATTACCGGCACTTTATGGGTGGACAATAAATAATTTGCCGAATGTACATCATTACGGATGACGAAATATTTTACGGATCGGTTTTCACTAATGGAAAAACGCATTGATTATGGAAAAAAATAGAAATAAAAAAAATTGTGTATTACTTTACTAGATTTGACAAAAAGAGAACAACCCTCATATGTACTTATGTATACGTTACAATTGTATTTTTAAAATATAAAATAATTTTTTATCTGACGTTTTCTCCAGATACGAATGTATAGCCACGAACAAACTGGGAACGAAGAACAGGTATATAGAACTTCTCCAAGCCAAAGTTCCAAGTCCGATACAGCAAGCAAAAGTGGAAGCGGTAACAGCCACAACTATAAAATTTAATATTGTAGGTCCCATGGTTAGCGGGTTGCCTCTTCGAACTATTATAGTGCAATTCAGATTAGATGGAATGCCTTGGGATGTCGCGTGGAACAAAACATGGAGTGTCAGTAAGTACAACTTAAATTGGCTTAGATACATTTGTATGCTTATAGGGTTCAGTTGCGGCAAAACCCGGAGTCAGTTGATCATTTTCAATGATATACGAACGACGATAAATTCTGAAGTGAAATTTTGTTGCTTTTCTGATAAAAGCAAAACCACGTTTAGTAATAAACCACATTTGAATACAAAGCTTCAACGAGAAACTATCAATAAGTAGGGAAAAATAATTGTTCGATGTGAATTTGAATATAATTATAATATAATTGTTACGTTAATCTAGTTTAATTAATCCATACACTGATTATGGTCAAAATATTAATTTCAATTGGGCAATCTTTTATTCGTAACAAATAAAATATGATATTCGCTTTTCAAGGGTATGCTTTGAATAGAAATATTTATATAAACTAAACTTAAAAATTGTACATACGTATTTACATTATAACCAGTACCAATACCGTCTGCATAATGGTCTTCAATTCCGCATATATGTATTTACATATATCAACCCTAATAAAGATTTGCTAATGCCGCCAAAAGTATATGCTTATAGTGCCTATTTGTGATAAATCTTTTCATCACTAGAGGACGTGCACGTATGCACTTAATAGTTATAGTAAAAAGGGATTACAGTCAACCCAGTCTGACAAGACTACAATAATATACGTATGTGCGTACTTAGTGTACTTACTACTAACTTATACGATTGGCGAGGATCTGTTTCCGAATAGCATTATGAAATTTTCGCGTAATTGCAGTTCAGTGGCGTTGGAATGCGACCGTGAAGGCGAGAGGCTGCAGCAAATTTAAGCCGGATCATTGTTCCAATACAACTTACAGGATTCCCGTAACGCTCTAGATGTTTGTGCTACTATACGGCCATTTGCCTCGACTTTATTATTTATTATTTTTATGCCGCAGCCCTTATATAGAAGGGGCACTGTCCGCCATCGTCTATTGTAATTAGGTACGGCAGGATGAGGGGAAAAGACGAGGTACGCGATCTGAAACAGTCACATGATCGCGCTGACACCAAATTTGACTAAACAGCAAGGATAAGTATTATATGTTCGCATTAGTAAAATATCTATCAACACATGTATAACGTTGCAAACTACGTCGTTACGCAGAGACTCTACAGATCTGTTTGGTTAAATAGATCATTAATATTTTGGATATGTAAATTACAATAAAACAATAAAATGGACATAAGAAGGTATGCAAATGGGAAACAAATAAAACTAAATATAAATTATGAAAAAATACTTAATTCTTAATAGTGATTAGACGATATTTTGCAATAAATAATCAAGAAAGTAAATTAACAGTTCCAGTACATTTGTGAATCGAATTATAAAATTATCTTAGCAGATATCTATTTCAACAAGATAATTGTATTAATTGATTGTCTAGATGGCATAATTGAATATCACTAAAAGAGTCACAGTTGCTATTAAGACAGTTTATTTTAAATATTAAATTCAATGTTATATGAGGGTAGTGAAAAATTTCAAGTCTCAACATGAATATGGCGTTACTCATCAAAAATATACTGATAATATAATTGCGCATACGTTCAAAGATGCTTCTAAAAATTTCAGCCATTTTGAACATTCAGTTGTCTAACAGTCGTTTGTGTCAGCCTATGTTAGTGTTTCTGTAAAAATGAAAAGAATCGAATAGCGAGCCGTCATTAAATTCTTGTATTTGAAAGTCAATTCGCCTGCATAAATTAAAGCCGAGATGGATGCTAATACACGGGAACTCTACACTTATCAGTTGGCGCAGTGAAATTTCAAGCAGCTGGATTTAAATGTGATCCTACCAACTTAATTGACGATGAAGGTTCAGGACGGCCAAAAACTACAACCACTACCGATACCATAAGAAAAACTTACCAAATGGTGCTAGACGACCATCGATTTAATATTAGAGAGATAGAAGTTTTGAACATATCGAGAGAACGTGTTTATCATATATGTTTCACAGAATTCACCATTATTAATAATAGAATGATTCCTTTTAATATTCTTTAATTGGCAAAAAGCCGTGACGCAAGCGTCTGTCTTTTACACACTGGTAACTTAGTTATCGATATATGAGATAGACGCGTTCTCGCTTTGTCGGTCAATACATTTTGGTATTGGACGCAAGAGGGAGGCAATGATATTATTCTTTATTTTTCTGTATCTAAATGATATGATGAACGCTATGAAGGAATCGTTCATTAATAACACAAATCTGCCTGACGATCAGTAAATTCTGTAAAACATATGTAGTAGATAGGGTCTTATTAATAATAGAATGATTCCTTTTAACCTAGTAGAACACAACCAAAGCAATAACAACATTTTACATTTACCATATACTATATTACCATACCTTAATAACATATGCAATTATCCATTTTCAGATGCTCCTTACATCATCGAGGGATTGACACCCCAAAGATCATACGAGTTTCGATTTGCAGCAGCCAATGACGTCGGCTTAGGAGGTTTCGGTGGAGGAAATATACAGTATACCATGCCGACAACATCCGCACCATCGGAACCGAAATTTCTACTGGCCCCAGAATATGAAAACCAAAGAGACGTCTTGGTCAACAGCCCATACGCCGACCATTACGAAGTTAGGTGGAAGGTACCGCACGACAACGGAGATCCAATTGATTATTACTTTATTAGATACTGCGTGGTAATTATTTTTTTCTATCAAATCGTAAGATTAAAACGTGAGATATAGGCAAAGCATTTATCGACATGACTAGAAATCGAAATTTTTCGTCAAACCCTTGACATTTTTGTTAATTTGAAAAGCAGCACATACCGTTTTCAACATTTTTGGGATAATCAAGAAATATTGAATTCCTTTTATATAGCGTCCGGCAAAACGTATTGATCATCTTAAACATCTTATAATAATCTATCGACATATGTAGTTGAAAATACGGAATAGGAGTTTTATAACTTGAAAATAGCTTATGCTTTATGACTTACGTAAAGAGGCCATAATATTACAGGCCTGGACTTATTAATATTTGTTTTACAAAGTATATTTTTGAACATCTAACCTTTTTAAATGATTTTTCAAGTAATGTTATGATCTTTAATAAAGCTTCCTGTAAATTAAAAGAAAAAGTCGTTTGTTAATAATTATGTATAAATAAATATATAATTAAACGCTTCACGATAGTAAATTAATAGAAATGAATATTAAGTAAGGCAGCCATAGAAAATAGCAGATACAGGCGCGAGCCCTGCTTCAACGCAGAAATTTTTAATTATTTTCCGTGATTAATAACTACGATGGTAAATAGGTAATCATTAGAAGCCCTTAATTATATATTTATACATAATTATTAATATCAAGACCTGACTGTGCCGTTTAACGGTTAGATTTGTTCCATAATGCAATTTATGGCATACTAGGAGACTTAAAACGCTACTGTTTGGTGGCGTAATTGGTCTAGGAAACGGCAGATAAAGGTTCGATTCCTACTCCAACTCAGAAATTTGTAATTCATCTCTGTATTTAGTAACAACGATGATATAGCGGGAAATCTTAATTGTCAAAGAAATGCTTTCTTTTATCAGTTTTATATTTTCCAGTTGGGATCTTAAGTGACTAAAGTGTTGGTCGCGATTTTTTAAAGGGTTAAGTAACTGGGGATAGTGAGAGCATTCCAAAATTAAACAATAGTATCTTAGTAAAATATTTACTTCTGCTTTTGTAAACAAAAACATTTACTTAACTAATTCTCTCCACCATGGACAACTGTATATGTATATCATAAATTCAAGATTATAAACATAACTTTTCCACCATGCAAAATGAAAACAAAAAGAAATATTAAGAAAAAAATTCTAAAGCAATGCATCTGCCTGTTTTTCAAAAACTTACCTTCTCATATCCCAACTAATATTTTTGACCTCAAAATCTTTTCCAGACCGAGTTCAGAGACGGCGAGTGGTTCGACTCACAAAATGAATGTAGTTCGCAGATAAACGTTGCATTCGAATTCCAGAACTACGAACTGAATCAACTGTTGCCGGACACCACTTACAAATTGGAACTTAGAGCCCACAATGTCATAGGTTTGAGTTCACCGGCTCAAATTAGAATAAAGACGGCACGAGGTAAGGAACAGTATTATATTTATCAGCCGGTGTTCGGCAATCAGGCGATGAGCAATCGATTCGGGCTCAACACGTTATCAATCATCTTCATCACATACTGGTTTTTGTGAGATTTTATATCATTATGTGCGTATGTGTATGCGTGACTGTTTTTATGTAAAGGAAAAAATGTATTTACAACGCCCTTGAGCAAAGGAATGATGATTGCTTTCATTATATTACATTTATACATTATATAGTCTAAAAACACGTATATACATGCGTATATTTTAATTACATATATTTTTAGTAATGTCTATAATGATTTATGACATATTTGATGTATCTATTTTGAGTTTTTGTTGCTTAATAAAAGATATCCAGCATTTGTGTTGGAATTATTCCCTTTAAAATAAACACCTTTTTTAAAATATTTTAATCTACTTAGTGAATATAGTTAATTTATAAAATTACTGATCAAATAAATATTAATTTATTAAGTAATACTAAATTACAATTGCCAAGTAAATCACAAACAATCGATACAAGTGAATGCATCCAATTTTCATATTTCTTTCTGGTAACAATACGCCATTTATATAATTTATTTTTTCTTTCCTAATTATCGCAGGTTAGCTTTCAGCTACCATTTCCGTGGAATTATTTCATTGGAATAAATATTTAGTATTACATTTCAAAGCAAATGGAATCTTCTACAACTCGCGATCTTTTTTCTTATTTTCTTTCTAATAAATTTGGTTAGATTTTAGGTACTTGGCTGTGGATTAATATATGCAAATTAGCAACACTGGTTTTTATAATCTTACCCCTTTCTATTTGCTTATTTTATTTGGGTCCAGCTCCATTTTTGTCGCCTTAGTTTTGGCATCCACCAAATCCACCACCTACTGGACCATTTCACATTGTACTCAATTTCAGAGAAGCAACAGGGTCTGTCCTTTTTGGGCATGGTTAAAGCATTCAACTGGGTTTCGCACAATAGTCTACTATTTAAGCTCACCCTATCATCCCTGAACCCATAATCAGTGTCATATAATCGTTCCTTCACAACTGTTTTTCTACATTTTCCGTAGCCCTAAAACGATCTTCACTCTGTGCCCCGTATAAACTAGGGTTTCTCAAATACAGTTCAATCTATGTTGCCGCCTACTGGACCATGTCACATTGTACTCAATTTCAGAGAAACAACAGGGTCTGTCCTTTTTGGGCATGGTTAAAGCATTCAACTGGGTTTCGCACAATAGTCTACTATTTAAGCTCACCCTATCATCCCTGAATCCATAATCAATGTCATATAATCATTCTTCACAACTGTTTTTCTACGTTTTCCTTAGCCCTAAAACGATCGTCACTCTGTGCCCCGTATAAACTAGGGTTTTTCAAATACAGTTCAATCTATATTGTCTATTTAACCTAGTTGAACACGTTGATTTTATCTTGAGAAATATATAAAATCGCATACATGATGATTACATTTACATTGACTTCAGCAAAACTTTTTAGATGAGCTACTATTTTCGTTCGGGGACTTGCTGTGCGTAGCGATTTATTTTAGTAATTTATTTCCTACATCTCGAACAGAATACAAGCAGGGTTTCGATATTTGTCCGTTTTTATTTTTAATTTGTATTGATAAGATTGACAAATGCTTCCGCAGTTCAAAATCTCTATTATATTCGAATGATTTCAAATTTTGTCAACCGATACATAGTATATGTAAATGATTGCTTGCTACTTCAGCACTATTTGAACCAACGTGTATGCCTAAAAACGTAAATTGCTTCTTAATTTAAATAAATTGCTTTAAAATAATTGTTTCGTTTTCCTTTATTTAAATTAAGTGTGAAGTGCGAAATATTCTCTATAGATTAATTGGCTTGAGAAAGTGCAATAAAAATTTGTCAAATATCTTTCAATTAAAGCTAATGCTGATGATAGTATAATCGTGTACGAGGTTTGTTCAAAAGAAAAGGTGAATTTTGAATTTTTTTGAAAAGTATTTATTTATTCATCAATATCCATTTTGTCCCCTTCAAAGTTACCCCCCTCAGATATAATGCACTTATGCCAGCGCTTCTTCCAATCCTCAAAGTACGTCTGAAATGCGCTTTTGGGTATGGCCATCAGCTCGTTCTTCCATTCTGACTTTATCTCATCAATTGTGGCAAAACGCTTTCCTTTCATTGGTCTCTTCAGTTTTGGGAATAGGAAAAAGTCGCAGGGAGCCAAATCTGGTGGATAAGGTGGTTGAGGCATGATTAGGGTGCTGTTTTTGGCCAAAAAATCACGAACGAGCATTGATGTGTGAGCTGGTGCATTATCGTGATGCAGAATCCATAATTTTTTTCCACAATTCCGATCGTTTGAGCCCTATTGCTTCACGCAAACGTTGCATAACTTATTTGAAGTATTCTTTATTAACCGTACGACCTGTTGGCAAGAACTCATGATGCACCACGCCATTGTAATCGGAGAAAATAGTGAGCAAAACCTTCACATTTGATTGAAGTTGGCGTGCATTTTCTCGGCCTTCTGTAAAGCGCTTGTACCACCTATAAACACTTTTTTGAGACAAAGTGGACTCGCCGAATGCCACAGTCAACATTTCAAGTGCCTTTTAGCACTTTATTCCATTTTTAACGCAAGATTTAATACATATTCTTTGATCCATTTTTTTCAAAAGTCAAAAATCGAAGAACGCACACAAACGTGAATAAACTTTTCAGTTGTCAACAACAAACTACTAAACCAAATTGACTGATAATGCCAACATATGACTAACACATGTGTACCAACATAACACAAAAAAAATTCAATAATCGAATGTACACAGCGCGCGAAAATTCAAAATTCACCTTTCCTTTTGAACAAACCTCGTATACATATATACAGTTGTGTTCTCATTTTAACGTACATCTACTCTATAATAACCGACTAACCAAAAAACACTCTGCTTGTTATTCCAATTTTAAAAAGTATTCTCTAAAACATTCACGCTAACAAACCCCAACTAACCTCAACAAACTATGCATCGTCCATATTCTCTACATGTACATTATAATTGTTAAAAATTGTTAAAATTGATTGCTTTGTGTATCCGTTATTCTTGGTATAAGCTTTATGTAAATTCAATAATATGCCAGTGCACTTCTCTAGTCATAAATTCTTTTCTCTTTTCCGTAGTTTGTTAACGTTCGATCGAGAAATTACTCATTATATTGAATATACAAAGTATCCTGTAAGTCTGAAACATAAGCGATTGAATTCCTTTCTGATTGTAGTATTTATATCTGTTATAGGGCACTTTTCTGAACGTTTGACCATCTGTGTCCGAATAGACAAATAAATAAATAAATAAATAAATTTTCGTTGCTCCCGCCCTTGTTTTCACATTTTTGGTTGTAAATGTAATTACTTTTAAATGAGGTGTTTAAAGACATATTTTACCCTGAAGTAGAACTCTCAAATTTTATTCAAATTTAATATTCACTTTAAGTCGAGTATAATTTATGACATTTACATAAAATGATTCTTTTTAGATACATCAATTATGGTACGTATTGAATGTGTGAACGTTTAACGAATGAGAGAGTGAAATATATTTTTCTGAACGAATTTTTAATCGTACTTGAACTTTAGTAGGTCTATATAATGGAGGCCCCTTGTGTACTTCTCTCTCATTGCTACTGCAAGCTGCAATGACATTAGTCGCGGTGTTCTGTGCTCTGAGATCGTACGCTTAGTGTTTTACGAAACGATACTGAAACTAATTTAAACCAAAACGAAAGACGTAAAAAAATAAACAGACACTAAAAATAAACAAAGAAAAAAACAAACGAACATTGAAAATTTTTTAATATACAGGGGATTTTATCGATGTATATATATATATGTAGTTTCGGAACTAAGAAATCAATGATTAATGTTAATTAATCAACTAATAAGAAATAATACTAATTAAAGAAATTTAAAATAAAAAAAGGAAAATCATCGGCGATACGTGTTTGTTTTAAACAAATAAAAATAAAAATTTTTGTGCCAAAAATGTTATATTTATATGTGCATTTAATATGTTTGTAGCATAGTACCTACTACTCTCTACTTGTGATTATTAAAATATTAAAACCTCTTGCCATAATTTAATTTAAAATTCTATATATGCATTTTGACAACCAAGTTATCATCTTCAACAAAACGACAAAATTATTCACAGTTCATATGACAAACCACATAACTTTGAATACTTACAAAAACACTGTTTTCCAAATAAAATATAATTTGACTAATCATCTAATAATAAATTTGTCTTAAGTCTGATTGTTCATAAAAACCAAACAATGCTAATTTCATTATTTATTTATTTATAAACAAACTTAGTTCATATTTATTTATTGTTGTAAAATTATGAGCGCTTTTAATTTATTTTAGACTGATCTGATACAGATTTACTTTATTTTTCTATATGAGCAAACTTGATATTGCTAATATATAAGCATCTAAATTATGTTCACTCATCACATTGTTTGTATTGATCCCAAATTGATCATATTTCTTATAATCGATTCGTCTAAATTTGTACAAAATTAATGTGTCCAAGTAGATAAAAGTAATAATAAAGCAATGATGTTTCTGTGTTAGTATTTCCTTTGACAATTCGTGGCATATATTCGTTCATAAGTATTACCCATATTTTTTGCCTCTACGAAATTTTAATTTTTTGAATTTCCTTATGCAAGAGATATAAAACAAATTAGCAAGTCAAAAACTATACTTGACTTAAGTTACTTAAAATCTTCAGAACAGTTCTTTTATATACCAAATCGATCGGTTTTTCCAATCTAATCATAGATACAAATTTGTTTCTATTATGTTTCAGATATCTTTTTCAACCTTTATTTAGAAGTAGTGACAAATGAATTTATTCCAAATTACACGTAATAATTTCTTCTCAAGTATAATTATGCAACTGTAAAGACTACATATAAATTAAAACCAAAATAAATTGATGAAACTAAATACTCTGTTATACTAGAATATATACATGCAACACTGAATAATGTGTCCAATCACCATTGTTATTAACTATTGCTTTACACACATCTTCATGGTTTCTAGTTTCTACTAAACCTACAACGAAACTGGTCACTAAAGGAAACAGCCATACTGTACTTATGTTGCGTAAAAGCTATTTTATGATATAAATGCTCTTCCTATGAAACCTTTGCTTCATAATGGCCCAAACATTTTCAATTGAATTTCCGTGACGATTGGGAAAGCTACGAATAGCGTTTGCTATTTTCTATTCTACAAACAATCTACTGCGACATTTCGAATCATTATCTCCTTGCAATAACCGATCCTCCGTATCATTAGCTATTTTCCTGTCGGTTTAACTTCATGATCTTCCGTGCGTATAAATTACCGGCAAACAAACACAATGATCAAATGCATCATTACTGGATGTCACTATATATTCTACAACCCAATTTGTATCTAAAAACCTGAGCATCCAAACCCAAATTTAACTCTCATCCGTAGACAGTCAATTAATCTCGCTTCATGTTATTGTGTACCTATGCAAGACTCCTTCGGCGATAGATTTCTATCAACGGCGGAGCGCTTTGGTTAACGTATTGCGATAACTACTCTTACGTATTCCATACCACAAAGATATCAAACTGATTCTTATAACGTTTTTTGTTGGTTGCACTCGGATGTAGTGAGTGCTATTTTTATGTACCAATGGTATTTTTAGTACCCATTGTTCAGAATGTTGCTTTATATTCGCAGAATTCGCGAATAAAATGAACTTCAACTAATTAGGACAATTTCAGCGCAAATATGGCTGACGAAATTCTAGTGAGTATGTAGTCTTTATTGAACTAGAATGGTGGCCATGTACACTTACCAAAAACCAAGTGCACACTAAAACGCTATTATGTCCTTCTTTACCAATTCTGCTTGCCCTTCCCACACTATTAGTCCTGACAAATTCAAAATAGCCTATCTTGTCTTGTTACGGTTATATGTGTTCTGCCTCGACCCATATATCTACTTCTTTCTTAAATTATATCGACTACTTGATAATCTTACGAACCCGTCGGTTTCGTAAATATTTTGCAACTGTATTTACATTCATTTTTGGCCATACTTTTTTGCACGTTTCGAATATAAAGAACTCGTTATAACACAAAATTTTATCTACCTCGAACAAAGACTAACACTCAACTAAAATTTGCAATGGGCATTGGTAAGAGCGAAGAATAATGCTTCTATCCGACCATATCTCCTATTACCTATTCCGCTTTTAATTATTATATACATACACTATACTACTTAAGCCTGAGAAGTTAAAAACTGTTCGGCGTCGAGTTTTGATGGAATGTTTTCAATTATTTTCTATCATATTTTCCTTCCACTTTTTTTTCTGTCGCTTGCTAACACTTTTACATCTTCCCATCGTATTTCTTTTTTCCAGCCGCTGTTTACAACTCTTTCTTTCATGTCTGATCTGTTCTCCTTATATGACATAACCACCTTAGATGACTTTATTCTATCGTTGTTTCGACAGTAATTACGTATGTTTAGATTTTCTCTGAATATCTTTCTAATTTTATCCTTTCTTGATTTTCCTTCTTTTTTTCTAAAAAATAGTCATTTCAATACTTTTCTGTTTTTCTGTTGTTACCAAAGACTCACATGCAAATGTCAGTGTTAGTTTTACAGTTCTTCTAATTATTTTTGTTTTTATTTGTTTCGGTATTTCTTTTTTAGCTAAAAAGATGCTCTTTATGTTCTATATAGTCTATGCTATTCTCTTTTTTATCTCTTCTAGTGTTTCTTCTTTGTTTGTTATTATGCCTAAGAATGTAAATTTATCTATTTGCTTTTCGTTTTCTATTTGTATGTATTGCGCTTTTTACTTTGTTATCCGGTTACCATTGTTTTATTTTTTCGTTTATTTATTTAATGATTTATATCCTTTATTAAAAATAATATTTTCTTGAGCTGTTTTTCTGTTTTTCTTAATATTACTTCGTCATATGGAATAGAGTTTTAATGTATATTTACTTTACCTGAATTTCTTGTTCGCTTTAAGGTATTACTAAATTAAATTTTATTATCATTATTGTTTAATATCTCGCTGCATATACACATTATAGAAAAAAATTCAAAAACCAACTTCATATGGTCTTAAATTAATTAAAATTGCATAAATTTAAAAAATAAGAAAATTTTGGAACGCTTACTTGCAAGATTTACTCTGACAATGTCTCAATACCACAATTTACGAACTTTCTTAGACAAACGTATCTCATATGTGCGAAAATGATTTTGATTCACAAATGGAAATGTTATTTATTATATAGACGCTAGAATACTGTGTATAAGTTCTTTGCACATAATAGAATACAAAACGATTTGTCGCTATTAAGATTAAGACATCTTTCTGTGGACTTGTTTTATCGTACTGAAATATGTAACACTAATAAACGAATAACTTTTAAAAAACTATAGCATTACTACGAAGTTAATGAAACAACTATTGCCGAACAAAGCAATAACTTTCACGATCGTTTCGCTTAATCCTAAGCTCATCAGGTAATCTGTTCAGCAGCAGTTCTGCGCATCCGATGGGTGTTATTGTACCATTACAATATTGCAATGCTGAATCTCTTTTAATCATTGAATGTATTCACTGCCGGTACATATTTCATTCTACTGAAGATGACAACCACGCTGTTATAAATATAGAAAATATAGAATATTAAATTTTATTTGTGGCGAGTGCCTTTAATTTTGTATTCATGTATTTAAACACAATCTCCGATTTAATTGTACTTGTGATTGGTGTTTTCTGTGTTATTTAATTTTGTTCGATCATCATTGTATCACATCGCATTATACGTCATTGCACAGTTTCTTTTGTTTTCCTTTTTCTAATGATTCGTTTTTAATATTGCATAATTGTAATACGATGTCAAAAAGAAATGTATGCAGTAGCATGAAGCCTCTATGCCTACCTTGCACCTCTCTAATTAAGTTTATTTTTTAATGTATATATAGATACATTCCATTTTGTTTTTTTAATATTAGCACCAGTATTTTTACTGTATTAATAACGCATTATCAAGTGAATTAACACATAACGACTCTTGATTTTATTTTTCGCGCACAACATTTTATATATGTATTTATTTCCCAATATTGTTGATTCAAGACATGTAAATATAAGAATGGATAAGTGCTTGAAAAATATTTGTTATGTTCAAAATATTCCGTTTCAAATCAAATATACGTATACAAATAGTTTTATTGAAAAAAACCACCAGTTGAAATTCAGAAATGCACGTTTATTTCCATTATTTTATTTTAGTTCATTCATAAGATTACAAACCACCAAATGCCTATCAAATTCAACGAATAGTTTGCGATGTATTGATTTATTTGATTTAATATATTCTGCCAAAATTATTTAAGAAAAATAAAGTATTATTTAACATAAAATGAAAATTACAAATAACTATAACTAATTATATATTAAGCAATAGAACCAAACAAATCTTAAAAAGCTACAGATTGCAGCTGTCTTAATTTCATCTCTCTTCAGCACAAAAATTGTTCTCAATTATGTGATTAATATAACAAGGATTGTACCACAACGTTAAGATGCTGTTAATCTTGAAAGGAAGATATCACTAACTGTCTTATTGCTTAATAGAATATATTTTTACAAAATTTGTTTAGAATTATTCAATTTAAAATAAACACCTTTTTAAAATATTTCAATGTTCAACTAAATATAATTAGTTAAAACAACACTGTAATTGCCAAACTGTCAATCAATTTGTAATGAAATTAGTAGTTTTGCGACGTTGATAGGCAACAAAACGTACAACAAAGCATTAATGAAAATGTCTATTATAAATAGTAACTTCCAATCTTCTGTATTTCATCTATAACAGTGAGGGCAATTCCACCTGTACTTGCCTTCCCTCTGTGTTTACTACACTTTTAATCAATATTTTGACAATAGAATATGTAGAAAATAACTTATTATTTTCTGTAATATCCGACAATTTTGATTCTTCTTTCTAATAACTATACGTCATCTACATATATAATTTAAATTTTCTTTTCTACTTACCATGTCAAAACTTTTAACTATCATTTCCCTGGAATTGTTTCATCAAAATCGACATTTAATATTGTATCTTAGAGCAGCTATAGAAACTGGCAACACTAGTATACCTATATATGTACATATTTATTTATGAGCTTATCATTCTATTTAAATATTTAATTTTTTTTTGCTTGGGTCCAACTCCGTCCTTTCGTCTGCTCAAATAGGTACGCATATAATTAGACCAAATGGATTTTAGTGTTTTTACACTTAAATCCATTTGGTCTAATTATATGCGAACCTATTTGAACAGGCTAATTTTATTTCGAAATATAAGTATGTACGTATCATCGCATACAGGTAGATTGCGTTTAAATTGACTCAGCCAGACTATTAAAATAAACCATACTATTTTGGCTCGGAGGCTTGGTTAGGTGTAAATTTATTTAAGTGTCTTATTTCCTACATCGCAAACAGAATGCAGGCATCTTCTACACTCGGTATTAAATCAAATAACATCTGGAGTGGCGTAATCTCTAAGCTTTTTAGAAAAATACATTCTATATCTGTAATTTTAATTTAAAGTGTTTGATATAACAAACTGGTTGAATATGAATCTATCTTAGGATGCATTAGCATCTGAGTTATTTCAACTAATTTCTTTAGACTTTTATACACTTAAAAATTTAAAAAATTCAATGGATTAAGGAGAGAGATGGAGTAAAAAGATGCAAAAATGTGAGTATGAAAATGTAGCCATAATTAATGTAAGAAAAATCAGGGTTAATTAGCAACGAACTATAATTCGCTCAGTTCTTCAATTGAGTATGATTGTAATGCATATACCAACATTCATTATATTACAATTTCGCAGTTTTATACAACTTGGAAAAAATTACTTCTGATAATGTAAACATCTCTTTTTGCACTGAATAAGCACTCTTACTTATATTGAGTCTATGTAGTCTCCAGCAAGACTAACGAACAATTTTAGTCGTATAATATCAGTTTATTATGAATAACAAGCTAGATTTTCTTCTAAGCAACCAATGCATTTTTATATCTTTCACCAAGTGCCTCCCCTTCTTATTTGACATGAGCTTTCCATCATAGTTGTGCATCTAATGTCATGCTAAAATGTTCAGCTTTGGTAGAATATGATACCGTATTACTGTCAATATATACAGGGTATGTGTTAAAGATTCTTGATCTTAAGATTGGTGTGCTAATTTTGTGTTCGTCCAGCTTGATTCTCGACGTCCTAGTCCATTACGAATTTCACTAATATCCAAGGTAAGTTAGTTTCTAACTTAGGAAAGTGGCAAGTATACAGAAGGTTCAGAACCGAGCCCAGAACGTTTCCTTGCGGAACTCCAGCTTTAATTTCTCTTAATTCCGAGTAGGGATATTATTGCTTTATTCTGAAAAAATATATCTGTAATATAAGACTGTAAATACTGGATTGGCAAAAACATTTTTATTTTATGAATTAGTTTTCATTTTATGAATTAGTATATGATCTACTTTAACCTTTTATGCTATATTGAGAAAGACAGCTGAACAAACTTTCTTTTTTCTTAGCGTTAAGTCAATATTTTCAACAATTCTATGTATTTGTTCGTAGAATGTTTACTTTGGAAGTAGTTCTTTTTTTATCTCTGTCAACAGAGTTTTTTCAAAAAGCTTAAAAATTATAATTAGTAACGAAATCGCTCTATAGAAAGCATATTTTTAAAGAAAGTAAAAAATATCGTCTATCTTTTCTTGACCTGGAATTGAAATAAATAATAGATATACATAGATACATCTAAAGTAGCAGAAAGTGGTTTCTTTACACTATTTGCAATATCTCGTAAGCAACATTCTGCACATATAATGCTATATTAAATTGAAAAAAATGTTCTATTCTGTGTTGCAAAATTATTGCTTATTTTTGATAAATACAGACGTCAGCTGGATAAAATAAGAGTGACGTTGCAATTGAAAGATGAAATGAATTTAAAAATTTGTTTGTCTTACTTAAAATTGCTCCGATTATATATTTTAACTTAGATTGCTAACCAGCGGCAAGATCATTTAAACGATTAAAGTAAATAAGAACTACTTACACTATGATCAGTACTTCTTCAATTTTTCTATTTTTTCTACACAAATTTTCCGCGACATAAGAAATGGTAATTGTAATAAGAATGAACAAGGAGAAGAAGATGAAGAACTTAAAAATTTGTTTAGTTATTAAAATCAAAATAAATTAAATCCCATAAACGCCTTCATACTGGATACAGACGTTATTCGCCCATCAAAATATTTTAGCTAATAATATTCTAGAATTACCTACCTCATAAGTTACTATTATTGACTTTGTTGTTTTCAAAATGACCTGTGTCGGAATTGTGGCTTCCACAGCCGTTGTCTATTGTAGATCAGTCTTCCAGGCGTTACCGTATACTTTTACTTACTTTTATATTATATATATTCGAGTGATCATACAGGCAACTTCTTCAGTTTTTTAAAAACTTTCTTAAGAAGCCGCCTGGTTGATCAGTGAAATATCGAAAGCAAATAGAGGATCTATCATCAACGTTTGAAGATTCGTTCTTGTTTCTTCTTCTTCTTTATATTAAACACATAACATCAGTTACGTCGAATAGATTTCTTTTATTTACTAATTAATGGTTTCCCTATTATATCCTCTCGTTAAATCTCATTTTAAAATTATTATTGTTCATCAGTCTCGGTCAAACAAAATCTGCTGCTGAAAGTGGAAAGTTACTTAGATATGTTGTTAAGTAATTCACAAAGTAAACAGTTTATTGGATTAATTGTAGAAAAAAGACACTGCTTTATATCTTACTGGAAACAACCATATGATCAATCAACACACCCGAACTAATACTATGTAGCGCTATTCAAGAAAACAATAATTACGAAAAAATATATACGCGATGATTTTTAAAATATTATTGCACTGAATTATCATCAACGAGTAATTTCTCGAATATTTTTTTTATAATAAACGACCGTTTTCAGTTTTATTTTAGACGAATTCAATTAAAACAGGTTTATGTGATCCGAAGATATTTTATACTGACTTAAACCTACCAGATTATAAAAATTGACTTGAAATGGAATTTTTTGAACATCAATTAACCCATGTTATTTTATAGTAGAACATATGAATTCTTACTAAATCCGTTTTTATTGATTTCTTTTTGTTTACTCCGTCAATTGTAGTTATTCCTCAGTTATCCATCTCTAGACGTTATATATTTCCAACGTGTGAAAATATTGAATGAGTGTACATTGCGTGTAGTGCGTGCATGTCTCGAGAATGCTGCCAAAACATAGTTTTAACGTTTAGTAAATAACCGTTAATCCAAAGACAGCTGTATTTAAAATATTGAGCTGTTCGAATGTGCACCACAAGATTTCTAGCGGCATGATTCTTTTAGTTTAATTTTACATTCTAAAATAAAAATGTAGTAATCGCATTTTGTCATGTTTATTTCTCTTTTTATGATTAATGTTTTTTTTTTTTTTTGAATTCAAACCCATCACATCATTATTATATTTTTTGTGTAACACCCTAATATCTTGTATAGATTGTATTATTTTATAAACTATTTCTTTATTTGTTTTTGTTAATGATCAATTCTGTATTGTTAATGTTATAGTTGTAATTATTTAGATGTAATTGTATATGTAAAACGTGATCCCAAAAAAGAATTAAATTACTAACAAATTTCCTATCTGTTAACTCGTTCAAAGCTACTTTTTTGTGTGTAAAGGACAATAAACTTTAGCGAAATTCTATCTTCATATCAAAAACTTTAAAAGCGAAAAATATTATGATTACGAAAAAAAAGAGAAAATTAATAGTAAATATATATTAAATATTAATATAATTATTATATATATACATATATTGTGGTGTTAATTATGTAAAATATTATATAATGTCTATAAGTTTATATATATTAAATATATATTTAAAAAACAAAGAAAAAATTAAGAAAATCGAAGAAATAATAAAAATAAATTATAATTGTTGTTTTATATGCTCTCGAAAACGGTTGATATAAATAAATGATTTAACTAGAAGATTTTAAATTATTTTTCTTTCTGTAAATAAATATATTTTTTTAGTTTTGAATAATAAATTCTCTTTTTGCAGGTCATGAGTTTAACTATTTTGATTAAAATAAAATTGATTCAAAACGCGATAATTTAACTAAAAGTACTTTCTAATGTTAAAGAGTCTTTTAAACTGTCCGCTCTTTTCATTCCTCAATATGGTAACGTGTGAGCAACAATGAGTGACCTGATCCTACACTTCTTTCCATACATAGAGTTCGATTATTTAGAGAAGAAACTTCAAGGTCAATGCGCTCGGATGAAATTTGGTTTAGGGCGAGTCAATTATGCGCTGAAGGGGCGACCCTGTTTGCAATGGTGTCTATTTTTGTTCGTGTGTTTATAGTGTGTGTGCTGTTTTCGCTTGTTAGCTTCATAATTTATATATAAGACTATTTTGTCAAAACCATTTTATCAGTGGTAAGTGAAAAATTATTACGATTGAAGTAAAAAATATATACAGAAATATTAAAGTTAGATTAAGTAGTGTTTGGATGCCACCGTCTTACGCCTATGGTGGAATCTCGTCGCGCAGATTTTGATGAGTCATAGTTTCTTCTCTAAATAATCGAACTCTATCACCTCCTTACTTCGTCTTACAAGTGAAATTAGACATTGTCTCACGCAATTCTAATAATTATAATAAAAATATGCTAGCTACTATTCCAGTGAAAACGGCATTTTCGCTGCGTATATGTAAACTGAAGACTTAAAAAGACTGATGAAGGCTAGCATATAAGTATAAATAATGGATATTAATCACAAAACAAGTTCTGTACACTGCACGTCAATGAAACGTTAATGATATAAACATAGAGTAAGAAAACTCACTAGAAATTACTAAACTGCTAACTTCACATAGAAAAAAGGAAGTAAGTACTGATATGGGGCGTGCGAAAAGTAGTAAAAGATCAGGTCAATCATTGTTGCTCACTCTGTATTAATTGTATCTTAAATTTCTTTTTTAAAATTCGGCCCAATGTAGAAAAAATATATTAAACAAAAATTATTTTACTTAATTGCACGTATGACAAGTTCTTATTTGTCCAGACACACTATCTACTGACCAACAAATGAAAAAACTGTTGTAGATTTGTCATTCACCAAAATTACTACACTACAAGTTTCAAAATCAAATTTAGCTTTGTTCAGATTTATTAATTTTAATCTGTAATAGTGAAATTAAAATGATCGTAAGATATCTCTACAAAAAGATTTATCCTCTCAAGAAATTTGTAATAATACAACCAATGTACCGGGTGATGCTACACCCTTACATCAACAAGCAACCAAGATGTCGTGATCAAAGACAACATTTGATTTTGTCCATAGCATGATAATGATCAAAGCAAAAATACTTATAGTTGACATTCGATAATAATTAACTTCTACTGTGTTAAAATACTATTGCTAATAATGATTATATTTTTATTAATTCATGGATTAGATCTACAGAAATATAAACTCCTCCTAATAGAAAACAAATGCAATGTGAAAAGCTGCGCAGAATAAGTTTAAATATGACTATTAAATAAACAAAACAGACCCACATGCACATATTTAAATACGGCTAATGTTACTAAACTAACTTATATACAGATATCGAATAGTGCAATCGTGGTAACCAGAAAACTTGACAATAATAGATGTAATTGAGCTTGTTCCTAATAACAACTTACATCACTGCCTAAAAATGCCTGTTGCAAAACAATAAAAGTATCGTTTAGTACAAAGTACAACAATGGACTCAAAAGTTCACGGAATGACGGATAAATAGTGCTGTTGTGGTGTGGCAAGTTGTCCCTCCAACAACGTCAACTGTCATTTCAGAAATATTTTATTATTTTTTATTTTATTAGTTTCCTTGTGACAACTGCAATTTAGAGCGTCTCGCAGTTTTTGAGTAGATGAATAGTATTAAAGTTAATACTGTCATTAAGTACTTTTTCTTGTTTTGAAGCATTTTTGAAGAAATATAATGGATTTTATATGCCGATTTATCGCCACAAACGAAACTTACACTCATACTTATACACCTGAAACAAAAATAATCTAAGCAGTGGCGGTACAGTGGTGCCCTTCCCCAAATGAAATGATAACTGTTCCATTTGCAGGAAAGGGAATGGCTTCTATTTTTAGGATGCAAAAAATAATCTTTCTCTTGACTACCATCCAAAAGATTAAACCATCACAGGTGCATATTATGCAAGTCTTTCAAACAAATTGAAGCAAAATATTAATGAAAAGCATCCTGCTTTAGTTAAGAAAAAATCATTTTCTATCAAGACAATTCACGGCTCCAAAGTGTTGTAATGGAAAAAATTAACGAATTAGACCTCGCTTTGCTGCATTTTCTCCGGATTTAGCACCGTCGGATTACCACGTTTTTCCACGCCTAAAAAATACCTTTCAGATCAGAAGTTTTCAACAGACAACGATGTTAAAGCTTCTGTAGATGCTCATTTTAACGACCTTGGAATTTAAAATTTTATCAAGGCATTGAAACTGGATTGTCGCATTTTCACATGTATTCACGTGCCTCCTGTTACCACAGATTTGAATAACCTAAGAAACCGTAACTTCCGACTAGACGTTATCTGTGTAGCCGACGAGAGAACACTGAACATCTATAAACGTTAGTGTATGGACAAATAATGGGAATTTACCAGCGTATCTTCCATGTTTCAAGTAAACTTATAATATCAATTATTAACTTGCATTTGTAAAAAGTAGAATTCAAAATGGCATTAAATTGTTAAGAATTTAAATGGAAATTTACACTCAAGCCCTGTTAACAATTAAGCTGGAAATAACCGAAAAGAATTAAGTTATTTGCACAAAGACTTTGATATAGACACAAATTGCATCTAAAATTTTCGAAAAAGGTATAAATAAGATTACATTTGCACAGATGTTCAAGAAGACAAAGATACTAACAGCAGTTGCATTTTCAATCAAAATTAAATCTAAATTAGACAAATCGCTGTAAAACATCCATAATTTTCCATAAAATGAACAGAATTACTTATGAATTATAAGTAAACAACAAAAAAATTCTTTATAATATTTCTAAAAAATTAAAATAAGAATTTACTTAGATTAAATCAAATATCTATGAATCAATTTAGTTTTATACAATTATTATTATTGTTATTGAATTCTTGCTTTATTCTCAAAGTTAAATCACTTGTTGACCTGCAAAAAGAATAATACCAAATATAAAGAGTAGAAATTATTTAATTTGGTTCTATTTTCAAATGTATGTGCTTTTGTGAAGTGATTTGTCAAGTGGCTTAAATATCCGAAGTGACATTTTTGCTTTCCTTGTGTGTGTGTGTGGATGTGTTTCTATATACAAATATAAAAAACTGTCTGATAAAAAATACGAGCACAAAAAATAAACGTAATATTTTCTACAACTTGAAGGATTGCGGCCTCAGAAATGTACGTAGATTTTGTTTTTTTAAGGCTCAATTGTTTCACGGCCTTTCGAGGTGGAAAACTAACATAGATTAGTGTACAGTTGCTTTTAAATTACTTCTCTTGCTGCTTCCATGTGCTTTTTGGTTCTCGTATGCTCTTGCATCTATCATTTGCAATGTTGTTCTAAAGTTTTGAGACTAATATTAGTAATATCATACGTGTATAAGTGAATTATTAAATAAAATACACAAAAGTCGATACCTAGTCACCTATGAAAAAGAATATTAACTTGCGAAACTTTATAAGTGAAAGACTTGCTACGTTTTCTAGAAGAAAATTAAAATTGTCTTTATACTAGACTATTATTGATCATTCGAAAGTTCCACTTACTTATTAACAGATCTTATCACTCATTCGTCATTCACATTATTTCCTCTGAGAATTCTCTCTGGCAATAATTGAGTATATTTCCATTGCGCCGATTGCCTTTCGTTTCAGTATTGAAAAATGGCACGCACGTCTTGTCCATTGTAACAACTGATGAAAGGCCGCCATCACGTATCTATATTGTTTGATAAATTGCCACCCGAGTTACCTTTCCACCTTTTTAGGTCTTCATGCTGGGGGTGTGCATAAATCCTATGAAAACTAACTTTAAAGCAATATTACACACACCTAATCGATGGTTCTCTGTAATAACTTGTTCTTCTTGCGCAATCATGTCGTCAGTCCAGCTGGTTTGGGGGTCAATGCTTTTTTAAGTTTATGTTACATAACGTTCAGTCTCCTTTGAATTGACGATCACACATTTTTACATCCACAGCAACACCGTCTATCTCGCACAGTTGATGATAAATTCAGACGTTACATACACCATGCAAGAAATCGGATAATTACAGCCTGTTCTTACATACTCAGCGTCGGTCTTGTAACTGTTAAAGAAAAAAGGAGACTTTAGAACTTGCCCACGTTTCGTAATATACAAGCCTACTGTATTGCTAAAATGAGATTCGCGAGATGCAACGACAGCTTTTAATTCTGATAATAGTTACTACAATTATCCATATGTTAACATTATAAAACACCTCTGGAATTATGTCTGTATAATTGAAAATTTTTGAAGGATTCATATGAAATTGAGTTTCATTAAAACTCCCCATTAACGCATTTACTATTTCATTGAAGAAGCTTCCAGTATCTCCAATTCTCCATTAGAAACTATTTAACAAAATGTTAAATATTTTATATTTCAGTTCTCATTAGCTACCTATCTACCCGCTGTTGAAAGTAATATCTGCCATTGGTCAAGGCTAAACATCAATACTATCTTCTAAGGCTACATTCCTACTTTCAAATGTGTAAACATAACTAATGTGAATAATTTGCATACTAGAAAGTAGGTATATATTGATATTTAACCGTGACCAGAGAGAGACATTACCTTTTCCACAGAGTGTGCATACATACATATAACTAATCGATCTAATCCAAATTTTATGTGATTTTGATTTTATATACTTCGTTTTTGAAAAATTCTAGCGCCGTTTTCATAATATTTTGTACAACATTTGACTAAAAGCGATAGTACAAAAATAATAAAATATAAATTCATTGCCCATCGATTCGTCATTACTTTCTTTGCATCTCTCCAATTCACATTACTTTTCCATTGCATTATATTCTAAATGCTGTTCTTGTTTTATACCTCTTGCTTTTCCATCCTTGGAAGTTCTTAAAGTATAGCAACCTTAACTAGACCTATCTGTATGTTGTTGATTCGCGGATAGGTAACCGTCGACCCCACGGCTGGTGACAAATCCATGCAGTAGCTTTTGCAGGTGTTGCTGAATCGATAGCCGTGCTCATGATTAAAGTCTAAATGGCTCCTCTAAGATTCCCCGATGGTAGTTCTTCGTAGTAGTTAGTACTTCTATTTCTTTCAAGTTTACTTTATGCCCGTTCTCGTGACCATATTTTGCAACCGCATATTGTCATCTCTTTTTTTTTCGTGTGTTGCTCTGATATTCTTTAATTCATTATTCAATAGATCTTCCTATTTATCTGACGTAGCTCTTACCACACTCGCACATTATTTTGTAGACTCTTTCATCTTTTTGTTCGTGGTAATTGTCTTTGATTCCAGAAAAGTTATGTTGAATGGAGGTTCCAGTACTAAAACATATTTTTATATTCTTCTTTGTCTTCTTTTCAGAAACTCCAGAGACGGACGAATCCTCTACCAAGTTCCCTTTCTGTTAATAGTCTTTCCGCTCCGGGCTTCCTTAAAACTCTTTTTATCCTTGTATTGCTATATCCGTTCCTCTTCAGTGCTTCCCTGACGTATCACTTTTCTACCTCCAAATGTTCGACGCCGCTAATCGTTTCTAATAAGAGCTGTCTTCTGCGTAAGATGATTGTATGTAGGTATCTATCAGTATGGGTTTTCTTTCCGTATACTCTATATTGTAATATTTACGATTGTGTGCGCGGTATATCGTTGCATCTGAGAAGAGTACTCTTCCTTCTTCGCGAACTTTATAGAAGCATGTTGCCTGTTGATGTGATCGAATAATTCATGTAGTTTTTCTTTTCCATGTGGCCAAATCACGAATATGTCGCCTACGCATCATAGCCAGCAGTTCGATTTCCACTCTCTGCTGTATATAGCTTCTTCTTTGAAGACTTCCATAAATAAATTACCTATAGTGGGTTGCTGTGCCGTTCTTCTGCTCTTACTATCTACCATCCCATAGAAAATACGTAGTTGACAGACATAGCAGCTTCACGAGATTCGTAGTATTAATAGATAATCCAAGTTCGCTGATTACTATTATCACATCGTTCGTAGCTATTTAATAAATCGATTTGTAATTATAATACCCGATAAACCCATTATCATCCTAACAGACTTTGTGCTTGTACTCAGTAGGTAGGCGGAATTTGTTCAACTGTTCTCTAAGGAACTATTTTGCATGTAAATGACCTGCAGAGTTTCTATCCAAAATTCTATGATAATGATAATTTTCCTGTCTCCTCAAATAAAGCTACTTATCAAAATGATATTCAACAACAATATGAAGATAATAAATAACGACGGTATGGTTATAAAAAATGTTCTAAAATATTTTTCGACATTTGATATCATTTTAGTCTCAAAGCTTACGAATCACATCGTATATTTCACCATATTTATACACCACACACAATAAAAACGGATTTTTTTTATCGCTTGGTCACGTATTAAGTTTTGCCTTTTTTTTATTAGTAACGACTGAAATTGGCTTTGAATTAGCAATAGGTATCTTCTGAATGAGTGTGTTAAAGCACGTTTTCTTTTTTGACACTAACTAGGATTATTATGCACTGACCAAATATGAAATATTAAACAATAACAAACGAATACTAATTTTTTACATATGTGTTTATGGCATTGTCGACAGAATATTCGGGATATATTTTCACGTTTATATAGTAAACATATAATTTTATTTTCCAATATTGACACATCCACAGGACTATTCGAACATATTTACACACATTAGTATTTGTGTTTAATGTATGAAAAATATTTTCTATGTCAAATTGAACTGTTCATGGAAGTAGCATTACATTAACATGCGAGCATTAGTGTAATTAATTGGCTTGATTTGACATATGAAAATATGTTTATGGACATTTTATAATTTGGTTTAGGTAATAAATGGCTATGCAGAAAGTATACGAATGTCTATTAAATTATATTCGGATAATATGCTTTTAATTTAAGTTATATAAAGGTGTGAAGTAAATACACTAGTATAATTTATAAATTTTGATTTCTTTTTTGTTCCTTCAAAGCATTCAAATAAATTGTATATCGTTATTACTAAACTTAAATTATGTAAATAAATTTATAGTGTGGTTAAAAATTTTCACTTAATTAATTAATTAAAGTTTTCCATTGAAGATGTACAAGAACCGAATTGTAATTTATTATTACATTCTTGAGAATTATTCCGTATTAAGCTTTGAGTAATGACTTTAATACATGTTTACGCAATGATCCACTCATCTTCCGGGTTTCGTCTTGTGGTCGTTGTTGTAATAGATATTTTGCTGCTTATACTGGTAGTTACTTTTCCATGGGAAGCGAAAAATCGATTACTGCAACTACCACGTGGTTAAATATGCGAGAAAATCATAACATTATTGCCACGAGCCGTGAAACGTTTTCGAAATATCGCAGAAGGGATTCTAGTTCGATGGCCAAAACGACAAATTTTCCTAATCTGACAAGCCAAGTCTACTAAAACTCAAATTAATATATTTTTTATTACTGTGCCAATTAAGAACATACACACAATTTAAGTTTTTTATTATTTTTCAAGATATTTCCCTTCATCTTCAACGCTTTTATGCCATTTTTATAATAATCTTCCTCAAAATATTAGTACGTTGATACAGTAGGTTGTTCTTTCTAGCAAAACAAGATTTGAGTTTTGAGAATAATCAGAAATCATTTGTGGTTTCATGTAACGAATTAGGTAAATAACGCATAATTTCAATTGATCCAATTTTTCCCAAACAACTTAAATGGTGGGAAAAGGCTGGTCCTCGTGTTAAATAAAAACTTTCCTATGCGCCATTTCAGGTCATTTTTCAGACATTCTTTCTTCAATTTGGCCTGTAGAACGGCGTAATAATGACCACACTGTTAATAGGCTAGGTTAAATCTTTTACAAGATCATTTATTAAAAATGCCTCAGCTATTGTGTTACCGGCGGGTGTAAGTAAGTAATATCTCTTTTCTTTTGAATGAGAGCTAGCCGTGGTTACTGTTGATAAAACTATTAATATTGCGGTTTAACTTTTGCATCATTTCACGTGACTGATCGTTAGTCGTCTACTTCGTTTTGAAGTTGGGCATCTCTTTGGTGTCCATTCAAAACAATATAGTTATTTATGTTTATCATTTCTAGACTTCTTGCAGCTTTTATTAGTCTTGGCTGCATACCGTCTTCGATCAACACATTTATTTTTGCGCATTCTCGAAGGAGCAATTTCAGTCAAAATTTCAGTTTAGTCTTTTAAAAAATAAATAGTGGATTAAACACTGAGTACAAATTTATAGAATTTTAGGATTTTTAAGATCTACATACTGTAGCTCTCAGATCAAATGTCAGAAGTAAGGTACATGATGTCGAAAGACAATCATCCTCATACAGTCTGTTGTAAGCTAAAATCTATCTGGACTTGATTAAATGTCTTTTACACTTATTTTTGATTTAACAAAATAGGAATGGTAGGCTCTGTTCACTTCCACTACATAATGGTAATTGTAGTAATAGTATCCTCTTAAAAAATAAAATTGCGGAAGTACACCAAGCCCTTTACTCTAGAACAAATCTCGTAGACTCCACAATAAAAATTAGTATTAATTACGAACATAGTTAAATCCACTAGCAACTCGGTGTTAAATTTATATGAATGCATCTTAACTCAATAGAAATAGACACAATTTCAATGGACATTCGTTACTCTTTCTTGGCTTCTATAACACTGAACGTGATTAATGAAACATTTAAAAAACACAAGGCTATTCATGTCGTATTCACTGTCGTAATATAGAGATCATATACAAACTCGATAATGTTAGAAATGAATAATTAATAATCAATTTTCGGGATTAAATAGTATGCCTTTATCAAATTTATTGTATTACTAGTTGTTCAATGTTACATATTAATACATAGCGAACACTATTGCTTGTATTGAACCCCAAGCATTAACGATTTGTTACATTAATATACAACGAATAATAAAATTACTTTTGAAACTATTCTACAGGGAAAATAGTGAAATTTCCTCTTTTACATTTCACTTAAATAATAATTTTATAATTTAATAAAATTTACATACACTGCTTCTAGTATAGCTATGATTTCGATATATTAGTTTCAAAATCTACAAGTCCAATTAAGCACTTTTATAAATAAAAGTTGGCAATTCCATGCGAATAAAGATTGTTGCGATTCAATGCGAAATAATATTAATTACTAAAATTAATAATAGACAGTGTACTGTACAATTGTCTCACCGTGCAGTGGCTCCTCCAGTTGTTCGAAATAAATTAAATTGTAACTTACATTGAAAAACTTAAAGGTATCTTATACTGAAATATGTAATAAACAGCGTAAAATAAGATATATTTAATATATTTGAAGTTTTAGTGTCCGCTAGAATTTAGTTTATTTGGTCACTATAGAGTAAGAAAAAAGTAAAGGCTCACATTGACACGCCAAATTATTATTAATGTTATGGTGCGTAATTAGATGAAGTTGATGGAGTTTCAAGTTAGTTATAGCGTTTCAATAATGAAAATAATGGACAACAAAAGTCCAGGATATGTGGGAAACTGAAAAAAAGTATTAGTAAAAAAAGAAGAACAAAGTTGTACTTAAAATTTTATTTAAGTAAATTAAGTTTTAGAAAATGTTAAAGGTTCGGATAGATTAAAAACTAATAAGCGAAAAAATATGTATTCAAAAAAATTGTAATTAAATACAAAAGACTATAATAAGATATAGGAATAATTAAAAAGATAGAATCGAACAATATGTAGATTTACTCGATTATGTGTAAGCTTGAGCAGAGCTTGTATATCGTGAACGTAATACACGCTGAATTATGTTAACACTACAAGTACGAAGCTGTAGTAAGAAAGCGCCTGACGACCGTGCACTGAGTGTCTGTCTGGAAACTGTGTTTTTAAAAGCTTGTTCTTTTAAAAAATCTGTAGAACGAAGAGTGATTTCCCCAGTCAACTAAAGATTAGCCAATCACAGTAGAAAAAAGGTACGCCAAAATTGCTTATTAAAAACGCGAAATAATTAAATATATTCTGACAGTACTCAAGATATCATCAAAAGCTTAGCCGGAAAGTACGCAAAAGTATGTCACACGACTTGCTTTATGTAATCGTTATACAATAACATAGAAAATAAATGGGAAGGCGGACCATCGTTAAGATAATTACCAGTGTGTTATAAGACAGAAATATAGTAAATATTATTTTGCCAAATGATGAATTTTTAAATTCAAATTAAATTAAATGTAATATTAAAACGATATTCTAGAAAACGGCTACGTGAAAGTATGTCCGTAATTGGTATGATTTTCGTGGAAGAAAAGGTCTTGGTTTATAATTTGCAAATGTTATTTAACAAAGAAATTTCTCCTCGAAAATATTTGTAATATCGTCAGGGTTGTCTTAATGTTAATAATCTTTAGAGTTTTTAAAAACAATTTGTATTTAAAAAAACAATTTAAAAAGTTGAAGAATTATTAAATATATGCGAAGCGTAGTAATCTGAGGAAGCAACTGTGTGGAAAAGCAATTGTCATGTACAATAATCAAATAAATAATATACGTGAAAAGCAATGTATGTATTATTAATATAAGTCATCAATTAATAGTCAAATCATTTCAATACAATATTAATTAGGCATACTGTTTTTCTAATTGTATATTTGAAAAGATATACAATAGTTTCCAAAAATTAAGCAAGAACCTTCGAACAATTATGAATGTGGTCCAAAAAAAAATTTTTTGTTAATAAATGCATGACAAATTTCATTACACGAGCGAATTATTGCAAAAGCAACTGCACATGTTTTGCAAAAGAACTTTAATTAATTCATCTTTGAAAATAATTTCCATCATATTCTATGCCTTTGTCCAGTCTTTGAAACTATTTTATAAATGTCTTAAGATACTTCGCCTGAGAGCTGGACACACATCGTTGGAAAACTTCCATCACTTCCTCCTGTTCTTTACATGGAAAAACATGAACAAATATGATTCACATACTGCAGACGCGAATATTACAAATATAGTGATCAACTCTCACAGTAAGCATTTCTATTATGTTCCCTCTTACGTGCTAAGTTCAATTCATACCTTTGTCCTATACCCGAATTGCTACGTTTTACTGGACACCATTTTTAAGACAAACGAGAACGGTGAAAAAAGTGAAATCAGAAGTCTCTAAGCTACCTGACATTGACTTGCGTAAGCAGTGGATGGCTAGTTGCAATTGAAACAATATCTGAAACTATATTTCATTTTTGGGAACCGATTCACTCAACAATCAATTGATATTCATTCCTAAAAGGGTATTGAGTTTAATTTGTACTAATCTATCTTAAAGAATTGCCGATGCATGAATGTCTAACCATTCTTCTATCTCAATAATTTACATGCCTATGACACTCGGCTATTGTCCTGCCCACATCACTGTTCTCTTTGGTGACGGATGAGATGGGAAGTCCTAGACTACAAGTGTCTTTCAAACAAAAATTTCCTTTCTGAAAGTCCTAATACCCCCCAAACCCGATCGTACAATATGAACAATCTTCAAGTCGTTTCCTCCAAACAGCGATCAATATTGAACTCATGGAAAAAGCTGTAGCATAAATTTGACCAGTACTTCGGTTTCAACGAAGATGACGTTGCAAGCTATTTGTATTGTCACAGTTCACAAGCAACTTACATAAAGATTGAGCCGCTAGAACAACTCTCAACCTTCAAGGGAAATGTTGCAAAATTTTTGTGGTGTCATTTGCAGTTCTCGTAAGAAAATATAATGTATAATAGTCCATAACTGACCTAGTTTTAATTTATAAACCGCCAATGTAACCTTTACCTTGAGATTAATATAGAACATGGCAAGCAATACTATAAAATTCGTAGAAAAACACCAAGAAGTCAGTCTGGTGTTGAAACTACATGAATTTATTAACACAAACTAATTTAGCTGTTTCTTAATAATACCTGATATTTCTTGCTTAATTTAGAAACACGTCTATATTAAACTTTAATATATACAGAATGTGCGACATGTAGTATCGCAAAAATTGTATAAAAAGTTGGTTATCGGATAGTTTTAAAAATTAAAAAATGTGTCCTGAATTACATGTCACATCGATTATTTGTTGGTATGCGAAGAATGTTTCCAAAGTTCTGGAAATTGCAATCCTTCTGAACCTAAAGCGGGGCAAATGACTAACGGTTTTAAGTACCCATAAGATCTGACCAATAACGTTGGCAAAAACTAAGTCTACTTTTGCCAGTGTTTCAAAGTGTTAATTTTTTTAAATTAGTGTCAAAAAGTTGGAATACTTTCATGCAGTATTTAATAAGTCTGAAAAATCAAAAAGTATTATATAATTTATCATTGATCGAATTAAAGTTAGTAAAATACAGAAGAAAGATTATCTTTTACGGATGTTGTGTTAAGTACTCCGGCTGTTTAGATTAAAGCAGAAACTGTACTTGTCGTCAATTTCAAGAACAATTAGTTCTTTATGACGTCTTATTTTGGCAACCAATATTAAGCGATGAAACACGGAGCCTCTACTTTATGTTGTAAAACAAAAAGTTAATTGTTGGAGTAATGCAAATCAGAAGAACCTCGTCGTTTCTAGTTCCATTTGTTGGTAACGTAATGATTATTGTGCTTTAAAATTGCAATGAGATATTTATGATTGCCTAATCGATAAAGGAAACTAAAATAACTCCCAATAATATTCAAGCTTCTTGTTCGTGCCGTTGCGATAAACACTCGATCCGGAATATTGCAGAAGGAACATTATTACAGCAGGATAACGCAAGACTACACAACGTTTATCCAGTTTGTCGAAGTATGGAACATTTAAATGAATTGGAAATTACTCTCTCTAATAACTTTATTCGCCTAATCTGATATCCAGCAATTATCTTTATTTTGCAAAATTCAGAAAACCTACGAAGATGGTTTGGAAAGTTTCAAGCCTCAACATGAAGATGACGTTACTTATCAAAAATATTCTATTAAAATAATTGCACATACGTTGAAAGATATATTTGAAAATTTCACTCATGTTGGTGATTTCTGTAGAAATGAAAAAAATCGAATATCGAGATGATACTGTTTGCGGGAACTATGGAACATCATTTGCCACAATGAATCGGCTCCAAAAAAAGACGAAAACTTACATATTGGCCGAGAAACTGATCATGAAAATGGAAACAATAACGGGAGCGTACTACGCATTATTATTTTACATTACAAGCTGACGGCAGAATATTTTATTACACCAAGACAACGCTACGCCTAACACTTCAATGATCACTATGGAAAAATTCACGAGTTGAGGTTCGAATTGGTTAACCATACACCGTATTCTTCAGATCTGACCTCCAGCTACTTTTTTCTGTTCCCTAGGCTCAAAGTTTCACTCACTATTTTACAGAACAAGACGCCAACTACTATTTGGGCGGAAGAGCCGAAAGTGCCATTGCGAAAATTGTATCGCCCTTACAAGGTGACTATATTTAAAAATAAAACTGAATTTGACAAAAATACTTGTTGCTGTGTTAGGTTAGAAACTTTTCAGAATATCCTCGTATATGGGTGTACAATTTCAAGCTAAATGACATAAAAGAAGTTGTAAATCAACGGACCAAAATGATTCACGAAAACTGTTCCAAGATTAACTACTAAAAATAATTTCTCAGTAGAACAATTAAATAAAATTATATTGAAAATTTGCAAATACAGGTGAAATAAATAAAATTAAAAAAATTTTAACACAATTCTCAGAATATTGGAAACATCCCTTATATGTAAAGAATCGAAGTCGCTAGATAAGGTTTAAATTACACCTCATCTTGCATTTTGAAATATTTTTTCTTTATTTTATTATATATTTTAGCTTTTAATTAATATTTTATTTGTATTATTTGCAAAATACGTAAAAGATATTGAATTTCTCTATTTTTTTATAATAATTTCAATATTTGTATATTATTTTCTGCGCTTCATATTCATAATTTGTCAGTCCTCAATTTTTAATTCATTTTTATTATTATATTTTCAAATTTACGTTCCTTAAAAGATCTTAGCTAATATACATTACTATCAATATTTCTTGCGATATTTCACATGCGTCATTCTGTATATTGCGACTATATTTTTTATCTCATTACTACAATATATCACCCGCATTATTGTATGCATAGAACAATGAAATTAATTAACCCACTAATTAAGAACCCTGTGGGAAGACTAATTTGTTTGTATACATCGTAATACTACCCGTTCCACTTTGGTTAGTGACAGAATACTGACCTATAACCCTACTTTATGTTCTTTTACAAAAAACTCACGTTGGATGAAGTAAAAGTGGTTGCAACGTGTATCTAATCGCAACGAAAACTTTATCATGTCATTTCACAAGAAACAAATTTTAAAACCTGTGCTACTTTTTCAATCGTTTAAACAACAGATTATGCGGTAATCATTTATCATTTATCAATTTTAAAGTGATTATCTGATTATTCGTTTCGTTACTATAGTAAAGAAACATATCTTTCACAGGAAACATACGTCAGTTTAATTTAAAAAGTACTATTTATAATAATTAATCTATAACAAGCAATAGGATCGTGCTAATCTAATTTGAATGTGAGGGTGCAGGTCCGAAAGCCTCAGACTACCAGTTCTACTCAAACTAAAGAGTGTTTCAAATTTTACGGTTTTTTTAAAGAATAAATAAAACGCATAATTCGCATTCACTTTTAAAAACTTTTTATTGGTAATTGAAGTATCAGTTATGATATTTATATGCGAAAAATAATATCTGCCAAATGGCCTCCTCTTGCAGCTTCATAGACTTCCACTCTTTTGCTAAAATTTTCAATGACATTTTGACATAATTGAGGCTCTATCTCACCAATGACACGAATAATTTCATTTTTCAAAGCAGGAATTGATTGTGGATTGTTTTTATAAACCTGACTTTTCATATAACCCCAAAGAAAATTGTCTAACGGTGTCAAATCACATGATCTTGATGGCCAATTAACATCACCGCTCCTTGAGATTACACGTTCAGGAAATTTTTCTCTCAATAAATCAATTGATTCGTGCGCGAAGTGAGGTGTAGCGCCATCCTGTTGAAACCACATATCCTCTAGATCAATATTCATTAATTCAGGCCACAAAAATTCGGTTATCCTCCGACGATATCGATCACCATTGACAGTTACAGCTTCACCAGCAGCATTTTCACAGAAGTAAGGTCCAATTACACCACCTGACCATAATGCACACCAAACAGTTACTCGTTTAGGATGCACAGGTTTCTCATGAATAATTCGTGGATTTTCCTCACCCCAGATACGGCAATTTTGTTTATTAACATAGCCACCAAGTTCACAATGTGCCGAATCGGAAAGCATTATTTTTTGAGAAAAATCAGCTGGTTGTTCATCGATGAAGTTGACAAATGAACGACGTTTTCAATGATCCAATGGCTTCAGTTCCTGTGTTACTTGAACCTTATATGCCTTCAGAGCTAAATCCTTGTGTAAAATACGCCATGTTGATCCAAATTGTTGTGAACGTCGTCTAATGGATATTTCAGGATCTTCAGCAACACTTTCACTAACCAAACCAATATTTTCTTGTGAACGACCACTATGACTGTAGTTTTCACTTTTTTGATCTTCCACGGTACCGGTCTCTTGAAATTTTTTAGTAATTCGACCAATAGTGCTTTCAGATGGACGATTATGTAAACCATAAAATTCACGTAATTTCCTAAAAACTCTTTTCTCAGAACACTGATTTTCATAAAATAATTCAACAATTTGAACGCGTTGTTGTACCGTGTACACAGCAATTTTTAAAAATATCATTCATCTTACTTTTTAAATGCCCACATACCCAGACAAATACAGTGCACCATCTATATTTTATATTCTTAAAACCGCGCAATTTGTAACACCCTTTATTAACATACTCTGAGTACTTATTAGTGTCTATTATTACTGTAATCTTTCAAGTATTGTAAGGCAATTATGCTTCAAAGTTACTTCATAAATTTACATATTTATTAGAATATCGCTTTTAAAAATCTATAGATATAAAATGTTGTCAGACATGAATACAAGAAAAAATAATTGTTTAAAAACTCGTCAAAATAGGGATTGCCAATTTCGTTTTGGTAATAATTCTTGCAAAAAGAACATAATGGTATTTATCATTTGTAACTTAGCGATTATAATTAATTGAAAATTAGAAATAACCCACTTCCTAAATGGGACTGTGGAAGCACATCGGGCGACAGAAATATAGGACATCACCTTACTCAAAAGTTCAATTAAGAAATTTCTGATCTCGATAGTTATACTCGTACATATTTCATGGTTCACTATTTTCGATATTCTTACAATTTGTAGTTAAAATATTAATTCGCTTTATTAACCAAAGAAAATGCAACGTACATTTTGGCCGTATTTTCTTTGTCACAATTTTTATTACTACTTCAGTCATCCTTTTCTACAAATTATCATATAATTTTTTAGTATACATTTTTTCAGAACAATTCCATTCTTTTGATAATACAAACTGTCAATTATCAAATTGAAGTAACCCGTCTTCCAACGCTGTGAACCTGATATACTAAGATAGCAGCTTTCAATAAGTATTCAAATCAGGCAGAACTGATATTTCCCTATGTCGAAAGTAATACTTTAGAATTCGAATCCTGATTTGAAATTGATGATATTTGATTGTTAATTAAGTCATAATTTTTCTGGCTAATCTGATAATTCAGTGGTAAGTTATTGGCTTAACATGCCGGCCTACAGGGAAAGCTATTCGTGGTTTTTCTTTCCCGTTTAAGTGACTGCCGACAGCCTAAGGCGTACTACGAGCGTGGGCTAAATAATAATTCCTTTTCTGACAAAACATCCTGCACTCATGGATTATTATAATTAGCACCATTCGTTTTTTAAGAACGGTCCATATCATGCCTCCACCACTGCCCATCTGTCTACGGTTCAGAACAACTACCTTTCTTAAATCGTGAAAGTGAAATTTGTAGTCATCAGGATTATCCAGATTAATTTTTTTTTGCCACTAAAGACGACTTTTCACCATCGCTTACGCCAATGTAAACGTATACTTGAAAAAAGCTAATCTCGTATCTTTATATTGACGAGATATAGACGGTTTTCTTTGTTGTAGATGTTCTCTTTTCAGGTGTTCTACTGTTTTCGTAAACATTGCTAACATTAGTGCTTACTTTGGCTGCAATTTGTCTTGCAATCAGTGTAAAGTTTGAAACACTCCTTAAGATTGTGCTACGATCGTGATCTATGCTTTTGGCTTATTATTCTATGGCCTATATCTATTCTTTAAATAATTGCAAATTATATGACGTCCTTTGCTCAGATTTTCTGGTATCTTAAAAACTAACCAAAATTTATTAATCCAACTGCGAATAAAACCCATTTCAGTCCGTGTTAATTGTTGATGATCCCCAAAAGCTGTAGAAAGGACATTTCCAGCAGACTGATTTTTTTTGCTGTGCCATGTCATTACTAACTCGTTCGCTTTGGGTGGTATAATGATATACACAAATCTTATATACTGTTGAAATGCAGTTCAAAAAATCATTTTCTTCCACCACATATAACCTTTATCAGATTTAAGCACCTAGAATCTTCATTCCAATTCAATTGAATTTTTGTGGTGAATGCCTTCCATAACTTATTCCCACTTCATAAGTTGAAAAATTTTAATATAACTGTGGAATCTTGGATAAGGCAATTAAACTTGTCAATGTTTGTTATTTTGTTGCTTATTTTCAGACAACGTTGACGTATCAGGTTTTCAATATACTCACGGTCACTAACAGATGTTTTATTCCACTTGATTTTAGCAAAGTGTATTAGTAGTTTAGCGCGAATTTCTCTTGGTCTGATGCTTTCTCCTCTTCTCACTGACCAAGGGCTTGCGTAATTATCAGTACTTTGCAGATCAAATCTCCACCTACATGTATACAGCCCCTCTACTCTCAATCATGCACCTTCTACTACTCTCAATCATGCACCTCCTACTACTCTCAATCATGCAATGTTGATGATCCAAAAAAGAGAAAAGACAAAAGTTCATTCAAATTTGACTAAGCCTCATAAACAAATGCATTTTGTGGTCACAAAGAAGGACTTTGAAGGTGTTTCAACGAATTTCTTCTTCATTCAAAAACGTAATTAAACTTCTTCGATCATACAATAATCGAAAAGTTTGATTTTTGTGTTTTGTATCTTTTTCGTGGTCTTTATAGGAAGACGTTGCCAATGTTTATTGTCCTTCCAGGTTGACTTTTTCTTTCATCATTTTCTTGTCCCTCGCAATGTATAAAACAGTACTTTTGTAGTTTTATTCACAAAAAACATTACCTATGACTTGCAACTCAAATAACACACTCTCTCAAAGGAAACGAAACCTAAGAAAAAGTGTTATAGGTATTAAAGTATGAGGCTTTATAATAATATGAAAACAATTTTTTATCAATATATATTTACTACTTTAATTTCCATTGTTTCCCATATTCTTTTAAAAATTATTTTATTTTTGACACTATTTAATCGATTAATAAGATGACTTTTTTGTCTTCAAAATAAATTGTTTTATAAGGTCTTTAAAACAAAAAATATTGGTACAAAATCTCCCACGCCTATGGCCTATTTACTTAAAATTCAAAACAGTTAATCTTGAACTGTTCTAAAATTAAACCGTACTGTATATAAAAATGTTTACGTTGCTACTATATGTAATTTCTTCAGGTAAGCAAATTACCTGATCACCGTGACGAAAACGAAATAATATGACTCACGTATTCGGTCGGCGGCGTAATAATAACCAACGAAAACAACTGTATAGTGTTCTATGCGTATAATATGTAAATGAATTACATCGCAGTACGTCCGACAAAACGACATGAATAGCCTTGGTATACATATAACATACCATCATAAAAACCTACACGATAGATTTCTCCTTCTTTATTTTTCTATTGCCCGAAAATATACACATATTTTCTGCTTTTAACACTTATCTGTACATTTTTATACGATAGCACTAAACGGAAATCATATTAACTCAACGTAAAACGTACTTAAAGTTTGTAATTGTTCTTGTGTGTTTACTGCGTCAGGTTTGGATGTCATGATTCCCACCCATGAGAAAACTTCAATGAGTAGTGGATTAATTTTGGGTATCGTTATCGGAGCTGTGGTGGTCGTTCTCATATTAGTTGATGTCGTGTGCTTCTGCGTAAACAGAACAGGTATACTGGCGTACTGTTGCGATTGTGCTAGGTCCAAGAGAGTGGATGAAGAGGACTCAAAACTTGGAAGGTAAATAAACTAGATTATTAATCTTTTCAATTTCAACTTGATATTTTCTTTAATACTATACAAAATCTAGCTTAATGCTTATTTCGATTATGTGTGTACACAAATTATTTAATAGATTTTGTTTTGTCTCTCCTAATTTACTGTGGTTCTTGAATTTTTAACATTTTAAAAGATTACTTCATCAATATTTATTATTAATATTAATTTCTCAATTCATTACTTTAAGTGCAAAATTTCTCAATTCCATGTCATATTTTTGTATCGGGTGTTTTTTAGAGTGTCCAATAGGGACTAAATGTCAAAGACTGACCATCAAACCCATCAAATCAAATGTCATTTATATTCAGTTGAGTTTGCTATTTCATCATGAAAACTTTCATATTGCAAGAATACTTGCAAATTGTGCAATTTTATTTGGAAAGTCATGAATCTTCTATCCAAACTCGAAAAATCACTTCGCACACTTTATTGTTAACATAATAGCCCATCTGGACAGATTATTGCATGAACCATAGATAAATTTCGATCTTCGTACAGGCTAGTGGATAACATTCATCCGCGCACACGACGAATGGTGTGCATGGAATAGAATATCGCCATTGTTGAGCATAGTGTTGAGAAAAAACCGAATGAATCGATTCAACACCATGATTATTATTTGGGTTCATGTCACTCCACTTTGTGGAAATCTTTATGAAAGGATCTTCATCCTTACGAGATTCAACTCGTGGAAGAATTGAAGCTGAATGGCCATCGTTTGCTGAATGGGCCGAGATACCAGATGCTCAAAAAAATGATAGAAAATTTGACCTGCAGGCTGCGCTATATTCAGAAATTCAGAATCGTATTCGAATACCAAATGGCATAAAATTAACTACTAAATAGGTATTATTTCAGGTCATTTGGACATCTTTTGCGTTTTGTTTCAATTCGAAACCACGGCGTTCTAGAAAAACACTCCAGAGATAAGATATTCTATTCCTAAGTAAAAGTTACATGGTGCGACAATTAAATAACCAGACTTTTGTTCGCAAACGTATATCGAACAGTATAATGAAAATAAAGCTATATGCCTACTGAATAGACCATTCCCTTCTAACTGAAGACAGCGCTTCTGACAACCTTCCCAACTTGAAAAGCAACCGGGAACTCGTCCGAAGTTATTTCCTTAACAACACATGTCGCGATCGTTTGGATGTCCTCAACTCCTTCAAATCGAGTTCTTTTATTATAATCTTTCATCTTGGGAAAAAGCAGAAAGTATTAAATAGCGACGACAGTAGGAAGCACAGAAATGACTTTTGGAGACAAAAACTCACGAATAATCAATGATGAATGTGACAGCGTTTGTAGAGATGTAGCAACTACATGTTCTTTAACAATTCCAGACGAGCGTGGACGACCTTCGCTTCCAAGCATTCGAAAACTTTAAGATATAATAGAACGCAGAGTTGATTAGCTGACAGTCGGTACAATTTCCCGATATATTATTACACTCCTGATATAAAAGAAAACTATGAACATCTTCTTGATATGCAACTTTGCCAGCCTTGACTTTGTGTCGAATTAATCACCCCATCCACCTCAATGTGCTGTATACAACATACAATTTCGCTTACAATTTTCTCATCTTCAAAATACCATGCAATTTGATTCAAAGTACGTCCTTGATAGCTAACAGTCACCTAACAATACATTCTGTGAGTTTTTTTCGCCATTTTTCTCGTCGTCATTAACAGGTTTTCATCTGTTTTTGAAATGATTCACCTATTCATAAGCACGAATTTTCGACTCTCACAGGTTTTTCATTCTTTTTTACAAAAAATTTAATGTTGATTCTTTTTTCCTTCACTAATTTTTTCGACCGAGACTGCTCCCAATACCACACCTCAAGAATTTAAATGAAACACACACTACATAAGTTCTATTAAATGCAGTAATATAATGGACAGTGCATTAGTTGTGCGTGCTATCTCAGGTTCAAGGTAGTTATTTTCTTTCTACACCTCGTGGAAGAATTTCCTAATTATTATTCAGTTAGTGTTACAAGAACGTACGCAACATAAAATATCTCTAATATATCCTTTCAAAGATTGCTATCTGCTTCTGGGCTTCCGGACCGGAACCGCGTCACTTGCATATCTGCCGACGTTTCGTACCCATTTGTATGGGACATCTTCATTGCAGTAGTTCAGCTCTGAAGATGTCCCATACAAATGGGTACGAAACGTCGGCAGATATGCAAGTGACGCGGTTCCAGCCCGGAAGCCCAGACGTAGATAGCGTGGACCACGACCGCGGAAGCCTTTCAATATATTATGCCTTCTATGCAAGTACAATTGGATAGAAGATTACAAATATGTTTTGTTTTTACCATAGTTTTATAGCAACGCCAGTACGTACATACACTCTTGTTACTAAATGTTAGTATATGTCAATTTAAAAAATTGCACAATATTTCTAAATCTATAATTTTTTCTGGAAGTTAAAAATTATGAGAATATTTTCCCAAAAAATATAGTTTTTCAAAATTAAATTGTTTGATGACTTATTTTGAAAAAGACTAAATTAATTCAAGAATCACTATTTAATACATTGACTGCCATAATACAGTTATTTAAATGACAGTAATAATGAAAAATGTAATTCTAATTCTACATAGAAAACTACTGTAAAATATAAACACAAATATCGGTTACTCATAAGAATAAAGATACCTACAATGAGAGATAAATATAAAAACTGTCTTCCCAATATTAGAAGCATACATGGATGAATCATGTTAATAAAGCCGATGCGTCAAGACCAGAAAAGACTGGTGGTCCACAGAATATTAAATGAATGACGTTCAATTGGTGTTGAAGACGACTTTAAGACTATAATCATCAGACAAAGGAGATAAGCAAGCATTCAATAGAATACTGAAAGGTATAAAAAAGCCAATTTTACAAAAATCACCTGAAGGGAGGAGACAAAACTTAAGATCACTAAAATCAGGCAATGAAGAGAAAGATTTAAATGAAGACAGAAAGGTGGAAAATAGCCTTGCAAAACTCATCTGAAGAACGGAAACTAAACTTTAGTATACTAATAAACATGAGTTCAAATGTTTAAATGATGATGTTAATAAAATTGTTACTCAAAATTTTCTTTACATATCAGTCAAAATTTCAGATGTGTTTAGTCCTTTAAGGCATAAATATTGCATTGCTCCATAAATTACGAATTTGTGTATTTTAAGATTTTCGATTTAGACACTTATTCATATTGCTTAAAAAATCATAAATCGACTAAAATGTCGGTTGTTATAAGAAAATGGCAAGATTCAAATGTAATGTCGTTTTCTCGAAAGAAATTGCTAGCAATCAAATCTCACTTCCTGCAAAAGTATAGGAATAAATATATGCTCTCTATTAACCCCATTCTCTTCTTAGAACTGACATAAGTGAAATATGAAGTATTGTTTACATTGTACCGTTGAATTTTTTGAGATAACAGACATATTCAAAATGTTTCACCAGTTGTACGTACATTGGTAGTATGTACATGCTCACACGCTGTGAGTTACATAATTCTCATCTAAAAACTTGATACAAGTAAAATTATTATTATAGCTTGGTAAAATATTTTTTTCAAGAATAATATAAAACGGCCTGTATGAAAATATTTTCTTTTTAGCTTACTGAGAACTAATAATTTTAAAAATAAACAGTTCACATTTGTACATTTATGTACGTATAGGCAGTCAATGTGTTAATTTAAAAATATGTATTCTATGTATAGTTTTTGTTGTATTTATTTGTATATGATATCTCAAAAGTAAACCTACAAACTACTTACGCAATATAAGTTTGCGTAATATTTAAATAAATTTATTAAAACAAGATTAAACAAGACGTATTAAACTTTTAGAGAATTCTAATTTGTCATAAAATACGCTGCAAAAACATATAAAAATATCAATTACTATTTACTATCAAAAATCATCATTTTTGCATGAAAAGAAAATACGTTTAGCTTGTGCTCTCTTAATATAGATCAAATACCTACTACGAACTATATAATAAACAAATTACGTAAAAAACGAAACCTAAAATTAAATAGAATTAAAATTCTAAGTGTAAAAAACAAAATATTTCATAGGAGTGGACCATTCATTAGTAGAACATACCAACATCAGTAAATCATATTGCACACACATTAAAATTCGACACATTGTAAATACACAAACATCAGTTGCACCCTACCAGTCCTGTCTTAACAGTTGTAAGGAACACATCAATGTTGTGAATCGTGGAAGTGAAACAATTCTATGGATTTTTATGATATCATAGTTAACTGATCTGAAAAACAATGAATAAACAGTGCTCGCGGGGATTATTTTCGATATTTAGAGATATACTATCGCTGCAGATCATTTTCTGAAGTGATAATTTCATAACGATACGATAGTTACTAGAATATAACCAAGACCGCAAAATAATAGAACACAACAGAGACAACTGTTAAACCACACCTTGGTACTGAATTCACAGCATGTTGAAGTTAAACAATAAAGTTTGACTTCCTACTTTATGCTGGCGAATCCTAGATAATTTAAGAAAATATAGTAAGTGATGAAACCTACATTCCGATATCGTATTAAAACCATAATAAAATGAGTGTCTGAAGACAATCCAGCGCTAGCGATTGTAAAAATACAACACTCAATAAAGAAAATAATTTGCACTACTTTCTGCAGAAGTATAAAATTGATGAAAGCTAATAAACTAGATCGCAAGACTATTAGGGAATTCTACTAGACATTATATTACCTTCTTGAAGTTTCTCAAGTTTTATGTCTAAAAGACATAATATTTTACCTCCGACAACGCCACTTCTCAATACTGCTGCAGTAGCAAAACTTTCTAAATAGAAGTAAAGTTATCGAGTTCCTGATCAAGAAATAAGTTATTTCTCATACTTCGCTTCAGAAAATGCTTATATGAAAATTTGAGATTATGGGATGTTGTGAATCTAAGTTATATAATTTCCCATATCAATGTAATTTAAGAGCATCCTTTATACAAGATTTGGTCCAACTTATTAGCTTCACATACCATTACTACCAGAACAATACCATTTAAATTTAATTGTTATTTTGCGGCCCAAGCCTATCTATTGTTTGCCAAAGAAAAACTCAATGAAAAGTTGTCATCAATAAATCTGAATACACAGAAATAGTTTGGCTTCTCAAGCATATGCGTAAAGTCCAGAAGAATGCACCCTTTATCTCGATTTCCTAGCTAAAAGCAGTATCCTAAGTATTATTGTTATTTCCACGTTCTATCTGCAAGATCATGTAATGTTTTTACAGTTTTTATGGCTAAATTAAATTTGGTGGGCAACAACCATAAGGCTAGAAATTTATTTGGCTTCATTGTTTCAATGTTAAAACTTTGCACTGTTCCCGCATGTGAAAATGAAGCTAAAAGCCAGTGATGAGGACTTTCTGCGGGCTTGGGACAACGAGTGTGCTTACTCCCTAGTGAAACTTGGCATAACTGGTTTAAAGATTGGTTTCGGAAGATGGAGAGATGTATTGAGTGTAGAGGAAATTACTTTGAAAAAAATAAATAAACAAAGCTGTATTGCGAAACTTTCCCAGTACCCTTTGTACATAAAGGTTTTATTTAAAAAATAAAACTCTAATATGCAAGACGACACGATAAGATAGCTAAGAATTTGCCACGACTACTTAAAAATATAGCTGTCATTAAACTCGAAAAAAGTTAATTCAGATAATGGGTGGAAAACTGGTCCGCCAAGTCTTGAAAATGTAGATAATTTGAAAAAACTTCATAAAAATCGTAGTAGTATTTTTAAACCTTTTGAAAAGTAGAAGTCATTATACAAAATGTATTATAGATATTCGTTTAAATACAATAAAAACTCATTGTAAAAGTTGAAAATAAAAAGAAATAGCAAATGACCATGTATTGAAAAAAGGTGTACTTTTGAAATTTCTATATACGACTTTATTAATCTTGTCTTTACAATTTCTGTAAACTTCTGTTACATTTAACACTCCATGTGGCACTTTACTAACGATCTTGCTTGCCAGCTCCGACTCCGCACCTCTTCTTCCAGTCTTTTTCTTTATTTTATACCACAAACACACACGATAAGTAGTTGGGTATTTTAGTCTATACAGTTGGCGATTTCCGCTGCCTTATTGCAGTTATAAAGCTGCTCCAGCCCACCCGAACAGCCTCAATTTGCCCCAGCCAATCAAATTGGTCCCGTCACCAGAGTAAGACCGTGTTGTAACCGTTTTGTTTACCCGAATGCATATTGCATGTTCAATACTGGAAATAAATAATGGAGTTGAACGTAAACTGAATACATAATTTATTTCTAACTTTATTACGAGACTGTAACATTTTGCATGTGTCACGAAATTGTACCCATATCTGTGAAAATATTTAAGCATTAATTTGTTACTGTATTATCCGCAGTATTAATGTGATTAGTTTCATTTTCATAATGTTGCGGGCGCTGTTATGTATTTTCGTGTTTGCTTTTTAATCGTCTATTTTTGTCTGTATTGCACGTATATACATACATTTTGTATTTATTGTGTTTTGTTTGCATAACTTGCGGTAAAATCTCCATAAAAGATTTTATTAGCTATTAGAGGAAACGATGCATGTACTTAAACGATAACTTCTATAAAACACTCGCACATTCGCGTTCTCTGTATTTGAATATACTTTTGAGAAAATATAATTCCTATGCAGGTCATTAAAAAGTAATTGTGAAAATTTAACTATACATGTATAACTACGTGCCGTCAAATTGCAATGCTTAACGGGAATTATTATTTTGATAAATATTTAAGAATATGTTGATATATTTAATATACGTTAAGCTCTTATTCCGATTGGGACATAGAGAAGACGTAAATTTTCTCCATCTACTTCTGTCGCTGGCAATATACCCAATCTATGTTAAAGATTATTTCTCAATATAAATCGAATCGATAATCCTACTCCCCATTTGATTCCAGTAAAGTACTCCTTACATATCTCTTTGTCTTCTTTTCTCGATGTGTCTCCTAGCCTCCATAATTTCCTTTTCCTAATGTCATGTTCTATTTCTGCTTGCCCTGTTTTCTTCCATAGTTTTTCGTTGGTTATAGACTTTGACTATCAGATTTTCTTTATAGCTTTTAAACACCTATTTATAAATACTTGATCTTTATTTATATCATATGTCTTCTGCCACTGACCATGACATGCATTCATAGAGTAAAACTGGTTTTACAATCGACAAAGACATTTTAAGTTTGGTCTACCTTTTGCAGTATGTGAAAGTGTGTAAAAGCCCCTAACAATTCTGTATTGTCAAAGTCTGTTTCTACCTTTATTTCTTTATTTGTATTCAAGAACATTACCTTCGGATTGATTTTGAAATCCATTCTTTTTTTTCTTGTAATACATAGATATATTGTGTTCAAGACCTTGCAAGTCTTTTCCTAAGGTTTAGACTAACCTTGTCCGCTTATCTTAGGTCGTTATTTTTAGAACTTCATCAATAACAATCAGAAACAAAAACGGTGAGAGAACATAACCCATAACTTTAGTAGTTTCTAATTCCTCACAAAACGTACCCTCATGCAATATCCTACATTTGTAGTCATTATACCCGCCTTTAATAACATTAAAAAACTTCTGGGAAAGACTTAAGTGCTGCCACATGTAATTTTGTTCGGAGAAGCCAGAATCCATATCGTAATCCACAAAAGAAGATATAGAAGAGACTGATACTCCACAGACTGCTCAACCATTATTATCAGTGAAATAATAATATCTCTGCATACTTTTCTAGATTTGACACAGTTCTGTTCGTTATGTAATTCCTTATCTAAAAGTCCTACTATTCTATTTACTATTATTTTGTTAAAAGTCTTATTAATAATGCCAAGTAGTGTTATATTTCTCCAATTGTTTCTGTTTTAAATCACTTTTTTGTCAGTTTTACAATCAATATGTCCTTTTATTCATTGAGGGATATTTTCTCCATCCGTATTCTGTATATTCGATAAATTCTGCCCCTTCAAGCTTTTTAGAAATGCTGAAAAAAGTTTTACTAAATTTAATTAGATTAAATTTAATTAAAATTGTTGTTAAAAATTATTTTCTTATTCCCATATCTTTCGATTAGGTTTAGGTTTCTGAGTATATATTGGGTCTGGGAAAAAGTTCGTGGCGTTTTTTCAGTAAAATTCAACTGGTCCCCGCATGGCGCGTGGACGAATTCATTTAAACCGAATATGCTCCATTATTATCGACAATGTTTCGCCATTTTTTTGGTAGATCCATGATCCCATCGGTGAAAAACTTCTGTGGTTTCTGGTCGAAAAACTGAATCAAGTAGTTTTCACAGGCTTCTTTTGAAACCAACTTAATTCCATTGAGAGAGTTCTGCAGAGATCGAAACAGATGATAGTCAGAGGGTGCTATATCCGGACTGTAAGGTGGGTGCATCAAAACTTCCCAACCAAACTCTCTCAATTTTTGACGGGTCATCAAAGAAGTGTGTGGTCGGGCGTTGTCATGATGGAAGACAACACCTTTCCTATTAATCAATTCGGGCCGTTTTCTTTCAATCGCCTGGCGTAATCTCTCTAGTTGTGCACAGTAGAGTTGAGAATCAATCGTCTGACCAGTTGGAAGTAGCTCGTAGTGGACGATTCTCCTCCAGTCCCACCATACACACAGCATCACTTTTTTTGGCGTCAATGTTGGCTTAGCGAACGCTTGTGACGGCTCACCATCCTTTATCCACGATCTTTTACGCTTCCCATTATCGTACGTAATCCATTTTTCATCTCCGGTTATTAAACGTTTCAGAAACGGCTCGATTTCATTCCGTTTCAGCAGCGCATCGCAGATGTTAATTCGGTCCATCATGTTTTTCACGCTCAACTCATGAGGAACCCATACGTCAAGCTTTTTTTTGTAACCAGCTTTGTGTAAATGGTTCAAAACAGTTTTGTGGTCAATGCCTAGCTCCATGCCAATATCGACACTGCTGATATGCTTATCTTGTTGGACTTTTTCAAGAATTTCATCAGATTTTTCAGTGATTGGACGACCGGAGCGTGACTCATCTTTCACATTGAAATTTCCAGAACGAAAGCGAGCGAACCATTTCCGCGCAACAGATTTCGATAAAGTACCTTCACCGTACACAGCACAAATTTTATCACAAGCCTGCGCAGCGTTCTTCCCCTTATCATAATAATATTGCAGAATATAGCGAAATTTCTCATTATTCGTCTCCATTTTCAAGTGCGAATAACTTTCCAACCATTGCACCGATTACAATGTTTCTACGCTCAAACTAACGTTCGGAAGGTCATCTAAAAAACGAGCCGTCGGTGGTGTCGCTGTGACTTGTTGTTCTTTAGTTATCGGCAACCAATGCCATCTATCGGGAAAAACGCCACGAACTTTTTCCCAGACCCAATATGAGTACTTTCGCTTTTGCAACAATTTTGATCATTTATTACATTGTTACAATATATTGTAATGTGGGTAAATTCAGAACATCAAAAGATCCTGGAATAATCGGTGAATTTAAAAATATTTCGAACTCAAAAAATTAAAATAAAACCAGGAAATATTTTGTAAAACAGATTTGGTATTGTTTTTTTTTTAATGAAAAATTAGAGTTTATGATAAAAAAAACGAATCGCCCAGGGAAAGTATATATTTTTGAACCAAATTTTGTTCAAATGTTCACCATATTTATTAGGAATAATAAATGATTGAAATTATCATTGAAAATTCATACTCTTTTTACAGAAATTTTAATAACAATTTTCCACTCATCGTAAACGCATAAGTTCTGCCATGCGTCTAGGCATGCTTCTACTAACAGTCTATAGTTGGGAATGAATGTATTAAAAGAGTTCAAAGACGGCCAAATTATCAAAAACTAAGCATTTTTTGATAGGGATCGTATCATTAGACTACATAAAGCAGATGCAAAGAAATATTGCTAAAATCATTCATTGTTGGAGATATTGGTCTCAAAAAAGTTGGTAACGTCGTAGAAGAAGCTTTGAAGGACTTGAAAGAATCGCGGAAGGAGAAGATAGGAAACCAAAATTGCTTGCCATTAGGAATCGGTGCAATATTTCGAAGTCTGTGGAAAATGTTTTTTTGACAGAGATAGGCCGTAGAGTAACAAAACGTTTCATATATTACCGTATTCTCTGCTTTGAGTTGAAAGGCTGAACTGCCTCTCGCTAGTAGCTGTCATATTCTTGGATTTTAATGCTGTAATATACAGGCAGATTGAGATGAAAAGTGGAGCAATATCGGTTTTTTCCAAAGAATGGAGTTTTGTTTATGAACCCATGATGGTCACGTACAAGTCCGACGTCGAAGAGGAGGAAGATAATTTCTAAATGTTTTGTAGAACGTAAGACTACACTTATGATGATTTGGGGTGGAATTATCATAGGAAGTAAGACTCCTTTAGTATTCCTTCCAGATAATTTAAATGTTTAAAGGTACCCTTATGAGGTTCTGGAACCATTCGTTTTGCCATATATCCAATTGCTAAGTAATGCCTCACGCCGACTACACAAAGGCCCATCCTCATGTGCAGCTGCTACATTACGATTCTTGCTAGAGACCAATATCAATATTCTTAAATGACCTGCTCAGTCACCAGACCTATCGCCAATAGAACATTTTAGATATGATAGATAGAAAGATCAGTGTGCTTCTTAACACTCCAATGAACTTACAACTACATAATGCCTTACAAGTTGCTTAGAATGAACTTCTACAAGAGTCCATAGAACTTCTTATTAGAAGCATTTACGCGGAGCGACATTTTTTAATTTTGTCTATAATAGTACGAGATTTTTGATCGAAATTTAACCATTTGTTACTCTCAGTAGAGTAAACCTTTGTACAAAATTTGGCTTTTTTGTTATGTAGTATATAAGGGAATTACCTTTTAAGACGACCTGAAAAAATCACATTTTGTTTTTGAACATTTTCCCTCAATACTATTTCAATTCAATACGCAAAGATCATTTGTAATACTTTTATTCAGGCAAGTAAATAAATGTGACGCATGTTCAAAACAGCATCTCTTTTACCTGATTGCATTCCCCATTTCCATTACAAGATTGCATTGATCTGCTTTAATTATTGCACTCCATACATCTCTTTGTTGCAGCCGCTTCATTTAAATGTTTTACATATAATTGTATTTTATCCTAATTGTATGTGTATTGTTTAGAGATGAAAGAGAACCCTTGAGCCCGGAAAATCGCAGTCCGCAAATCGTCGATGAGAAAAAGTCAATGACAGTGGAATACGACGGTAAACAAGTTCACACAAAATCGATGCCAATAGGTAGATACTCTGCAGTATAAAACCTTTGATCTGAACATAATACCAAAATATTGTGCATTAAACATTGTTTTCGTTGTAATTCGACTCGATTAAATTTAATAATCAAAGTCCATTATAAATGTGATGTCCTCATAGGCACCGTTTCAAATTTTAAAGCTTGACAAACAGTGATTACGTGTAATTGATTTATTTTATGTCGTTGCTGGTGCAAACATAGACTTACAAATAACAAATAAGTACCGATATTCGTAAGCGCTAGGAAATTATGATATTTGAAAAATGTGTGCCAAAAAAATTACTTCGAAACTCGCGAAGGGTTTTAAAATAAATTAAGAATTTTTACGTACTTACAATCGTGTGTAAATTAATAGCAATGTCTAAAATACAAAATATAAAAATGTAATTCTAATTACGTAACAAGACAAAAATAAATTTGCAAATGCAAAAAATAGCCGAAAGTAACTATCTAACTTTTATGTTAACGTTTCTTGTTTTGAGATAAAACTGTTAATATCAATATGTAAATCCATAAAAGAAAAATTATCTTGTTGTATTCCTTAGCTAATTCAGAGAATCTGTTTTGATTCTATAAACATAGCCTTTCAAATATCATCATGAAAAGGTAAGGTTTAAAAAATACTGATCTGACTATAATCCATTTCCTTCTTCACTTGAATAAAACTTATCAAATCGTGTACCTTAATGTGAAGATTTTCTTAGTTTTCCTTTTCTCAAAGAAGAAATTTTTCCACTCGCTTTGCCATTATCCTTGCCAATTTTTCCTCGTTTCTTTTAAAATAACTTCTACGTAGATATTCTATTACTAAAGAAGTTCTTTCGTTTCTATTCTTTTTCAAAGATTATCCTTCCTATATTCTTTCGACCTCTCTCTCCTAGTGACCTTAAGTTAGTTTAACACTGACCATCTTCACGAATTTATTTGTGAATGTAATTGTGAAATTTATGAATGATTTCGTTTTACATTTTTCATGAATTTTGTGAATTTTATCACTTACTCTGTTTACAAGTTCTGCCAACGTTGTTGCAAAGTGTGTATTAGTGTATTAATATTTGAATCTTATGTAGTAATCGACAACTAAATTGTCACGGTATTTATTTTCTGCTGAAGATGACGCCTTAGTTGTCGAAATACATAGAAATAAGATACAAATATTAATATGGTAAGGGTTTTTTTTACCTTTTTGTTTATCCACTTAGTCTCCAACTAATTTGCATAATAAAATAAAATCGAAAATAGATTCGTATACTGTAAATGCCAGAATGGAATGTCATAAACATAACGTCAGTGTCTTGTACTTGGCTTAATTGAAATTGAAAAGTAGCACGCATTCTAATTCATATCTTTATTTTTTCCGTTACTTTTACTGTGCTTCAGAGACTCTCTTTAATATGCAATACATTCTGCTTGCTGCATTTTTCTTTCCAATTTGAGATTGATAGTTTCGTTTTCGTATCTTGCCAAGTTGACCAACCGCCTAAACGTCCTTATAAAATTTGCTTAAGCGATTATGCTAGCAATTTAACTTTTGTTATTAAATATTAACATTACTTTTCTTTTGCTTCGTTTGAGCTCTCTAAATCATGATCATTTTAACTAACAAGATAACTAAGCGCTCAAAAAAATTTGGAAAATTAAAAGTTAGAAACTTGCTTAAACCATTACATTAGCAGTTCAAATTTTGTGGTGGATATTAACATTGTTTATCTTCTTCCTTCTTTGAATTTTTTAAATCATAATTATCTTGACTTTCAAGATAACCAAACACTCAAAAAAATTTGGAAGATTAAACGTTAAAAACTTCAAAAAGATTTCCATTAATTTAACATAGTCGACGTATTCATCAGAGCCTCTACTAACTGTTGTCGTATGCACAAACTTAAATCTTTGCCGAGTTTAACAGTGTCTACTATAGCTGAGATAATTATTGATCAGGACTCAAATCAATATCTTCTTTTGATAATATAAGAAGTTTACTGTATCGTTCCAGTTCTGCTTCCATTCTCATCAAAAGATGACCACAGTTCTCTAATAGCTTGGAAAACAAAACATTGACTAAGGGATTACTCAGGAGTGAAAAAATATTTTCTAATTGCTGACAACCATGTTCTGGTTCTAACATCTTTTAGTATTGTTACCAGTATTTAAACAATAGTCTAATAGTTTCTTAACGAATCACATTATCAAAATTTCCCAAAATATGGTAACATTTCTAATCATCTCGTCAAAATACGTTGAAAATTATGTAAGGTTGTATAGTTGTTTTTTGTAATTCTATAGTTAACATAAAATACAAGACACTTTTTACATTTTTTCTTTTGGAGCCTGTATTTTAAATGTTTTTCGTTAAAGTTTCTTGTAATTCTAGGTACATCTAGTATCTAAGTTTAAATTTATTCATTCGAAATCAGTTTTACCATAGCTAACGACAATAAATGGTGTTTCTTGAAAAAGTAATACACGTACTGAAACAAGGTGCCAATACGACAATTATGATGTAAATTTACAAATGTAATGATATAATAAGAGCTTTCAATTTATATTTAATACATTTTCCTTAGTTAATTCACCTTTTCATCAACGAAAACTAAAATAGAAAGCTTTTGAGACAATTTCAAATACTTCTGTATTTCATTTTTCTTTTTACAAGACCTGCTCTCATTTTGATTTTCTGTCAGTTTAAACATTTATTTTAAAACGTGAGTAAATAATTCTGAAAAAAGTCGTCTGCTGGTCGGTCTCGTAATGGACGAGTAATACATTCGGCTACAATTTATGCATGCTAGGTACTCGAAATATTGCAAGAAAGACTAAAGAAATAATACGAGAGATTTTTTTTTAATTACTTTGAGTGGACTGTAAAAGCTGCGATATAAAACGTTTTGAGAAATTGTAATTGTAATTTAATAGAAATACAATAATTCATTTACTAATCATTTAAAATTGGAAATATAAGAAAAAATTTTGACAAAGGAATTTTTTATTTGGTCAAATACTTTGTTTTGGCCTAGAAATTCGCATACATGTGTCTTTGTTCGTCAAATAAACGAATGAGTGTAATGAATGCTTGGCATTTGTTAACAACTAATATAATCCTCTTAGAAATGATCCATTAGCCCTTATTCTGAGAGTTATTTGTAAACATTATTTCTAACGCAACGTAACCCAGAAAAATTGACACCGGATTCAATTAGTAAAGTATTCTTGAGGCAACATATACTGCTGAAGAGGAAATAAAAATTTCTAATTCATTTAAGCACATATGTATATGTAAGTATATTAACATACTTGTAACTTGTAACAGTAGCAGAATTTCTCCGAACTGTTAAAACGCAATTTTTGTTAATTTCAGTTGTAATATAAAAAATTCGGCATCCTATACGGTACCTATTGAGAATTCTTCAGTAAGTATTGAAATTATTTCTCTTTGGGATATCTAAATCTTATCCCTTAAAGAGTTCCTTAATGACAGTATATTCGATAATGTATTGAACACATCTTGGATAAAATTGTACATAAAAGTGGATTTTCGTCGTAAAAACCGTTATTAATTTTAATTTTAAAGTCGAATAATTTATTTTTTAATTTCTGTCATTAAGATAACTTTGTACTAACAAATTACCTCTACGAAAAAACTACATTTTTATTTACAATTTTAAAGAAATGTGTTCAACACCTAAATGAACATCCCGAATTCACAAATATACAGATATCGAATTTTTCATATCAAATAATAGGATGAATAGTAACTTCATTCCAATAATTGTTTTAACAATTTAGAGAATTCTGTTAAGCGTACATCAACTGGTGTCCCATAACTAATATTAATCTACAACCGTCCACTTCGTAGCCCTTATTTTTCACATTTTGGGGTTCAAAATTTTGAGCGAAAACTTACATGTTACAGTTCCATAATTAAAATATGTGTCTAACAATATCGTTTTGTTTGCCAATTAAAGTGTTTCTTTAATTTCCTTTATCTAAATTCTAATTGAATCCCAGATATCTTCCCGTATTTCGTGATATTTTTACTGACAATTCACCACTCTGCAGACTAATCAATTCTAGTCAAATTTGAAATTAATTTCATTGAATAGAATTTGTAGTCAAGTTTAAACACTAAACACAATTTCGTTGTGGTTGTTGTATTGCATATATTGTACTGTATCAAAGATTGTTGTGTATTCCATAAATACATAACTTGAAAACTTGAAAAACAAACGTAATATACGTCGTTTAAATTCAACCAAAGTTTCGAAGCCTATAAAGACCAAATTGTTTACGAACTGTTTATGAACACATTTTTAGATAAAAACTTACACTTTATTGAAGTTGGCAGTGGTATATTTAATTTATTTTCTTATTTAAACGGCTATTAATTTCCAGACGATCCTACAATTATATAAGACAAGAAATACAATATTGTCATTTGTTTGTAAATTAATTACGCTAGGCTATGTTTTATTTTATTGAATAAAAATATTGTAAAGAAAGTGTTTATTGGTAGCTTTTAAGTGGATATTTATCAAGCTTTTTCATTAAGTTTACTTAAATAAATACTCCTTTTGAAAGATGTGAATGCTAAAATTATCCTATTTGGAAATATGTACTTTAGGTATAAATAAAATGTCAGTACTTAACAGCATATAACAAGACTGAAGCCAATACATAACAAAAATATAAAAGGAATAATGAGACACATTCCTTATACTTATTATTCTACCGTCAGAGAAACCAAAATTCGTGTATATGCAGCTATGTAACATATTGCGCAAATGTCAGTATTAGCATTTAATGAAGTTCTTTTACCAAATACAAGTTAAATTTTCGTTTTTGTATAATTATTAATTATATTAAAAATATATTTATATTAACTAACTGCATTCCTCGACTTCAATTGCCAAAGTTAATAATTATAAGAATCGTAAGGTTATTTATATATAGGTATATGAAAGTTGTGTAGCTTTTGATATTGAATAAATATTCTGAAAATTGATATTGTATTGTTTTTTTTAAACTGCATCTTTTCCCTACCAACACTACTTGTATGCAGTCTAGTCATGAATAATGTCAATATCTTAATGACATATGAAACAGAGTTGAAAACAATAAAGTCATATCCAACAATGTTTTTGTTTCAGCTTCAGCTTTAGATAATCATATCTTCGAAAACACCGAGTTGTTTTCACCTTATGAAGGAGTACTAAATTCTGTTGAAACATCCACTTCTTCTCCCTATACAAAGAGCCCATCAAATTTTACTGCGGTTTCTTAGTAGATTTACACCGATATTTTCGCCTTGATCCAGCAAAAATTAATAGAAGAAGCATCTTCATAAAAGACCAAATTATCATGGAAACCATGCTGAACATGTGTCACGATCTTCTCAATTTCTAAAACTTTGAGCATACACTCTATTCATTCTGACCATTAAATTTTTCTTGTATAACAAAGATTTTCTAATCCGAGAATAAAATTCTGCTATAGTATGGAATGGCTATAAGCAACAAACTAACAAAAGCTGCAAGAATATGGGTATCGAAGTAGAATAGAATAACGTAAAGAAGTAGTAGTAATGATGTTTTTTTTCGAGGGAAGATTGTTCTTTCAACTATCAAGATATTGGACAGTTTTGTTAAATTCGTTAAATTTTTTAATTATATATTTTCTTAAACAATTTAAACGATCTTCATTACAAACTCTATCAACCTAGTACGTTTGAAGTATTCTCCACACATATCAAAACCTTTTGATTTCAATATTGTGTAAATATCATTGAGAATGTTCACATAATATTTTGCGAGTCCAATTTTCTGTGTTAGATTGATGCTTTAGCTTTTTAAAGAAAGCAGCTATCACTATTCGTATCCCAACTGCCATTGATTGATCAACCAAATATGTAGTTTTGGTTACCATTTCGAGAGTAATATGCGCTGTGTTCCAAAAGATCAATTCCATAAGAGGTTTCTGCCGAAAGATGTATCAAAGTTCACATACTGTCAAATATAAAACATTTTTTTTCTTTTCTCAATCATTTATAAATATTTTTTACCGTACATTTTATCATACTATGTGATAAGACTATACGACATNNTGAGAAATATTTANTTTNACTTGTATATAATTGTAGGAATAAATTCCAACTTTCTATTTATAAAATAATTTTCATTTTTTTCTATGGCCCCATCTGGTAACTATTGTACAAACTTCTAAACATTTCAAATTCAAGAGTAAGTTGACATTAAAAGACCACGATGAAAATTCAGACACTCCCTCAAAGATAGCGCAAAACATTATTTACGTTTTTTGTTTTACAAACAAATTGGGGTTGAATTTGATGGAGCCTGTGGTTGATTGACTTGATCATGGGATAGTCTTTTATGTCTCTACGGCATAAAAGATGGCAGAGTATATAGAAACTGTTGCCGGTAAATTAGTTGTCTTAATGAAAACCGATTGTTTTAGTTACATTTGGTTATATTATATACATATTGGCAAGGATGAATACATGAACGTGAAGTCATCCTATTTTTTTAGGTAACAATTTCTATTATTTTTTTATCTTAATCAATATAATAATATATAAATGTTAATATTTTTAGAATTATTAAATATGCCAGGTAAACGATGTTATGTTGCAAATTATAATCAAGAATAGTCTGTACTTCATGAATTTCCAAAAGCAACATCCCGGTTTCAACACTGAATTAATACTATAGGAAATTCTCATTTGCTAAATATGACCGTTGAGAATAAATGCTATACATTTACCATTTATAGAAAGCATTTTAAGGCACAATATCTAACATAAAGCAGATTAACACCAAATGCTATACCAACACTTTATTTGCCAGGTAAATAATCTTTTGTAACATATTTAAGTGATCCATTTATAAATGTAATTATAATAAATATTAATTTGTATAATTTAGAATCAATTCTCTTTGCTGTCACCAATGAAGAAAATATAAAGCCAATCACCAATCGTGTATTAGATGAGATTGAGAACATGTCATCAACGTCAAAATGTACCATAGAAGCAGATATTGATTTAACTGATATTCTAGTAATATAATTGAAGCAATAGTACAAAAAAGCCCTTGCATCCATATTAAAGAAAAAAGTGTCAAATTTACAGGTAAGGATTCTTTTCTGGAGTAGTTCTGTAATCCATTTTATATGCTTCTTAACAAATTCGCAGTTTCTATATCATTTGTTACAGTTTAATGTTACTCTATGAGAAAAATATACATACATTTTGCAAGATTTGTTTTGTTGGTTTTAGAGAATGTGAATATTTAGTAGATTTAAAGGCGTCTATAATAAAACATTCTATTTATATTACTTTCAATTACAACAAAACTAATGTTCAGATGAATTTCAGTATAGGCTGTACAATTATTATAAAAAATTTAAAAAAGTAAAATAATACAAAAGGCTGTTTTTTATTTATTACCCAAATGTACAAAAGTTAAAAAGGAAGTTCATTATTTATTACTCTATTCTTTATAACATGAGTTTTTACTCTTCTTATAGGTATAAAAATAAAATGCAATATTTGATATAGCTAGACTTAAATATCATTTTATGTTTGTACTTTAATAAGAGGAATAAAAATTAAATAAATTTTTATACCGAAAAGTCAAAATGTTCCTTGAAGTAGGTTATGTCTATTTTAGTTCTATCGGGACTTGAACGCTAAACACCCAATAATTTACTATTAAGTTGTACACTCTTGGGGGGGGTTTGCTTATGAATATCATCTAATTGTTGATGTTGAGTAACCAGCTTCCGAAAGTTGAATACCAAGTGTTCCATGACATATGATTTCTACAGCTTAAAGATATGTTAGTGAGGCAGTTTCAAGTTAAAAATGTCTAATGAATATATGCTCAAAACTATCGTAACTGATTTGCGAACATTTGAAGTTTTAAATGGCTCTAATAATGCTGGTATTACTTCAAATTCAGGGTGCTACAATTCCCTAGCTATCGTTCATTGTGACAGTAGACTTTAATTAAATTAATTTAGAGTGTTTACTTTTTCGTGTTACATTAAAATACTCTTAAAAGTATGTTAATCTTTTCGAATAAAGTACGCCGATATTTACTTTGTTTATGGATTGCGTAATTGAAATGGACCAGCAGCAATTAATGAATATCGTCAGCGTTTTTGCACTCGTAAAGTGCCTTGTAGAGCTGTTTTTGGCAATGTCCATCGATGTTTAAGAGAAACAGGCAAGTTTCCTGCAGCTACTTCTGAATGTTCCATGCAAAAAGAACTTGCTCAAGAAGCAATACTTAATATGGTTGGCGGTCCACCCTCTGCCATTGTCTGAAGAATAGCCAACAGATCTAACGTAGGAGACATGAGAATATTGAGAATTTTACACTATCAATTTGTACCTTATCTTACCTGTACAAGCTTAAAAACCAGGTGACTATGCATAAATACGAATTTAGTCGCTAGTTAATCAGAAAACATGGACTTTGTCAAGAAATATCATTTACTGATAAAGCCTCCTTTCCCAAGAAGTATAATACCAAGAATTCACATTGTTGGACACTTGAAAATCCACAGCAACTTAGGCAGTCCCATTTTCAAGATAGAGTTTTCAGTAAGTGTTTGATGTGGTATTATTGATGACTGTTCATAGATCCGTTTATAATTGAAGAATGTCTCATAGCAGCTCAGTATTTATGTTTCCTGGAAAATGACCCTAGAACATTAGACATAAACTGGTGGATTGGAAGAGGTTCAACAATTGCTTGGCCGCTAAAGTCACTAGGCTTAATTCCCCTACATTACTTTTTTATGGGGAAGGCCAACAAACTTGATTTATGTAGAACAACTTGTTGCTTATGGATGCTAGAGAAACTGGTCATGCTGATACTGAGGTTATTAGCAGAGCTGCTTATTTCATTCTAAGAAAAGCAACTGTGTGGATATTTTGAGCAACTAATTCAATAAAGTGACGTCTTTTTAAATAATTTTTATTGAAATTTCTTTTTTTTTGCAGTGGTACTTAATACAAGTATTAGTAAGGTTATCTGAGACTACAAATGCTTGTAGCCCAATTATGATAAAATTTTGGACAATTATTCATTAAACATTTTTAACTTGAAATTACTTCAGATCACTTCACATCTTTAAACTGTGACAATTATGTCATGGGATATCCGGTATACTAATGACACTAATTTATTGGGTGTTTTTATATTGTGAACTAATAACCCATTAATGATACTTGGAAAGAAACTTCGTAGAATGTGTTAGTTTGTACTATTAGGAACAAGCAAATTGAGTATGTAAACAGACAGGTTTTTTAAATACTTAAACCCACAACATTTATTTACAAAAAGACAATAATAATGTGTTAAAGTTTTAATAAGTTTTTGTGCAAAAGTTAGTACTTCATGTAATGAGTGAAGTAAATAGGCTATTGATTTAAATTAATATAGATTATGTGATAGCAAGTTTATAAATTGATAAAAATATAATTTAAAATGTTTCATATACCAAAATCTTTTTTAAACAAAAAAATCAGTGTGCATATTGTACATATACTTTAATAATTTACACTAATTTGCTTTATTCTTTAATTGCTATCACTAACCAGCATGTAACATATGCCATTACAAGGGTTCAACAATGATTATCAGAAAAAGAGGTTGTCTTTCGTATGTATTCAAAACACTAGTGTGGACTTTCACAATGAAGCATTGTTTCTTTTGTTTGCCTAAAAATCTGGATTAAATAGATGCAAATAAATATTTATATTATAGTTATTAATATATGTGTAAATTTACTTGAGCCAAATAATGGAATGAAGCACATGATCAAGTTGATGTCATAGGAAAAAAAGTACTAATTTTTAAAAATTATAAATTCCAACTTACAATTTTCTCTTTATATGTTTTCAAATGATTTAAAGAATTGGTTATAGTCTCATGCCATTGCCAATTTTACAAATAAATCACAGAATCCTTTACATCTGATTGGAATAAACAGTGAATAGAGATTGAAATACAGTTAAATTTTTAAATATTGTTAAATGTAAAGTGCACACATAACTTTTAGGACAATTGTATAAAAGCCATTCCCTAGCTGTGCAAACTTTATGTTTGGATTTGCACTTTTTTCTAAATGAATCATTAAGATATCTGTAGATACGATCTTGTCTATGATACCATCTATAAAATGCAGATTTCTCCCGCAGCTGAGAAACATCCCCACACCATCAGTGATTGACTTCCACCCCCAAACCCTTGCTTCCAAATTCTTTTTTCGAGGTTTACATTGGACTTTCCCTAGACTAATTGTCTGCTATAAGACTGAATGATCTTGGATTTAGATTTATTAGTGAATATAACTCGCTTTCAGAATTCATAGGACTTATATCCATATATCTTAGTAAATCCAATTGCCTTTGTTCATTTACCTCACTTATAATAAAGAGGTTTTAGCGAGTAACCTGTCCATTGTAACCCCCTCTTTGTATTATCCGCGAATTGTTTCGGCATTGAATATTTTCCTTTTTTAATTTTTACTCTCTAAGCAAGTCTAGATGCAAAAGTTTTATGATTATGATCTTACTTCTCGCTCAGTGAGAATTTTTTATGTATTTATTAATTCTAGTTTTGATTTCTGCCACAAATTCTTAATGGGCTTAATGTATAGATGTTATAGGGGTGTATACATAACTCTAGGACAGTTGTATAAAAGCCATTCCCTAGTTTAGTGTGCTTTCTCTTTAGGATAATTGTCTTGATAGGATAAAATTTTCTCTGATACCCAGGAAACAATTTGCACTTTCTTTTACATGAATCTCTAAAATATCTATAAGTATGATCTTATCCATAATTCCATGTATAAAATGTAGATTTATTACATACTAAACTGTAAGATGACTTTTATTTATTATTTAACTTGTTTCTTTTAAGCTTCAGCATCTTTTTTGTAACGCCAAATAATTAACCTATTTTAGTTGGTGTTTCCTTGCCTCAACTACTAATTTTGCCGTAAATGACTTATAGCTATTTTCTTCACTTCTAGATATCTAATGGATAAAGTTATTTTTAAGATTATCTATAAGAGAAACAGAAACAGTTTTCTTCAGTTCTGGGTAGGCTTTATCTATAGGATAAATTTGTCTAGGGATTAGCATTCTGGATAAATGTCTCTTATATTTAGTTGCGCGCGCATGTGTCTAAGATAGTGAAGAAAAATATTGACATTTATCTGGTATTTGCGTTACATATTGATTTTTTTTTAATTTCCTTTAAATTTTATATTGTATTTTGTTTTCATTTTTTTTGTTTCTTAAGCATATCTGTGAAACGTTTTCATTGTACGAGAGTAGCCGTTTATATTTCGGAAACTGGCAACATTGTTAGTGATGCCTCCGATCCGATTGCATCGTGCAGTTTGTCATTTTTGACAATATATTTACCTCGACAGTTTTATTATTGGTGTTATTTTAATTTATATCCATTATTTACCACTATATTTATATGAATCAATTCAATTTTTTTTCATTTTTAAAATAATTTTTATTCCACTAGTTGGGCTATCTAATTAGAAAGATAGATGATTTCTACCTTAAGACACTGTATTGGAGGTGGCGCCACTTTTTTCAATTAAATTTTTACTATGACGTAGCTACATTTTGGGGAAATTTAATTTATTTACTCTGCCCTATTTTAACCAGTAATTTATGTTATTGGAATAATTTTTAATATATTCCATTTTTAAATATTTGCGTATTATATCAGATTTGTTTTAATGTAGTAGTTCTTATTAAAGAATACCTGAACATTTAGAATTTTTTACACATTTATTTTTATCTTAAATTGTTTTCAAAATTTACAAAATTTAGTATTTATTTGTTAAATAAATTTTCCTAATTTACGAGTGCTTGGTTGGAATTAAATTACGTCTTATTAAGTTATGTTGTGCATATTCTAATTACCTTAAAAATACAATATACATAAACTGCAAATTTAAAATTAAGCCAAAATTTTAGATGAACTAATAAAGTGTATTTTTTCTAAAACTTAAGCATTTGATAATCGAAAAATTTTACGTTTTTGTTGTTAGTACAGTACCCTATTGTAAACTGGGCTGAACACGGTCAAATACGTGGACGCTCTATGCTTACTCTATTTCTTCACTGAATTAAGTATAGTTATTTAATGCACAATTAAATGTTAATGTTAAATTAACTTCAACACATATTCTTTTTGTTAATTAATTAAATATGTTGGAATTTATAAGCTTATTTAGATGTTTTTATCTATTTTTCAGAAAAGTGAAAAATTGCCGGATAAAAAGCCCTTTCTAGTTAAATGTTAACTGACATTCGCTCAAATTGTTCACGAAAAATGGGATAAAATTGGCTCTAAAGCGTTCGCATTATCCCTTGAATTTAACAAAGCAGATTTACTGAGGAAATGTTACCTACTTGACAAATACATTGAATGTACGTTATTTATAAATCTTAGTTTTCAAAATTAATGAACTGAAATTTAATTTTAGGTCGACAAGGTTAGAACTATGGATGAAGAAGATGCAACAGAAAAAATGTGAATCAACCTCATATAGTTTCCAATACCGCACAACACAGTAAAAATATCAAAGGTATATTATATTGTAATGTTAATGTATGGTTAAATTTAGGTTCATGGGCAATTATAGTGTATTTTTTTCATTGATTCTTTACTTCACAGTTAGCGACATTTGTTAAATGAACTCTATACTAATCTGGTACGTAGACTTCCGCGGTCGTGGTCCATACCTGCAGATAGAACTCTATACTATTACATAAATTTTAAATATCTTGATTACACGCGCACATATTTACAGCGTATCGGATATATTTATCTAACTACGCCTTGAATAGAATACACAACCCAAGGAACAATTTTTAAATTACGCGGAAGTTTTGAGTTGGTAGTAGTAAAAATAAAGGTTAGCTATGATTTCAATTCATTCAAGAAATTAGGAAATAACATGTTTTTAATGCGTACGGTTTTCGTTTTAATTTTGATTTTGAAATATACACCTTAATTATTAATATTCATGCTGTAATAAAATAAAATATAATTTTAGATGTAGTTATTTTTTCCTTGGGCAACTTAAAACACCCGCGAAATTTAAAAATTGTTCCTTGGGAACGCCACTAACTTCTTGCTTTAATTTAAATTAAGCTGTTGAGAAGTTAGTTTGTGCTGAAATCATTATATGGAAAATAAACACAGAAAGAAATAATAACAGGCATATAAAAAAAGCGTATTGAATGATGCGTGGTTTATTTACAAAATCATTTTTAAGTTTTACATTTTGTATTTTATAATACAGCTGTTTCGATGTATCTTCCCATTTTTTCAAAATATTTTGAATCAGTGTGTATGTATATATTTTGTGTCTTGTACAGAATATTGTCGCGACTCGCTTTACTAGTCACTTGTTAGAGCGGTCACATTTGTCTGCGCACCAGATTCGTAATAAGTACATACCGAACATTTACGATGTCGATCGATCTGCTGTGTTTGTCGATACACACATACTTACTAACTACATCGGATCCTGTCTTGTCCCTTAATAAAATTAGATTTAGTTTAAAATGAACTTGGGTTATTTGAATATTTTCGAAGTGTAAAATTTGGTAAGCAAATAATAGAAAATTAAAATAACTTAGAAAATGCGCTGATACTGCATTATATATCCAAGGTGCATGCGATCGCGGGATACCTATTATAAACAAACAAATTAATACTACATGCATACTAAAATGAGGTAAAGATTGTTCAGTCTTTGTTCAAATTATCGTAGGTGAACATAGTCTTTTTACAGCAGTACTTCTTTCATTTAAACAGTTTCTATGAATTTTTCCATTATACTAAAATTAACATTAGTTTAAAGATGAAAATTTTAAATGTAAATACTATTACTGTATGTAGTAGTTCACTGCACTTGTATGTACACCTGAGTAATTGTTCAATGTTCCTAGTTGTACGTATTGTTCGCTCATTGATGTGTGTATACTGAGCAGATCGTTTTCGCATTTGCCTTAATCTCTACAACGCTTACTATAGCAACCAATCAAAATTGAAAGTTCTTTAGTGTATAATATCAAATCGTGTTTTAAATATATTTATTAAAAGATAAGAGAAAGTATTTGCAATTTTATTTTGATAGAAGGTAAATATGTAAAATTAATGTTTCTCTATTGGAGTTTTGTTTTATTTTCTGGTTTTTATGACAGTAAGAAAAGCAATGATATAATATTAACTATCAGTGAAGTTGTTATGAACAAATATACTTAAAATAAATGCATGCAGGATCTCTATAAATTTGCGCAACGACATTCTTCTCTTCGTTCGGCTCTGAATCAAAAATCTTAATGTTAAATGTTCTATCATACTTTGTATGTTTCCAAAAACTGCTTGAAAGAAATATACATTTTTCATTGAAATCATATCGGTATACAAACTTACTTTCTACTACGTTGTCAAATGTGTTTTCCATGAAACTGTTAATGAAGGAATGTTAAAAACACTTTGAAATCAAAAAGAAAACATTTACGAAAACTAAATTGGGGCTATCTTGTCAACAGATTTTATTTTATTTTTTATTTATATTTTGTACAACAAAATTCAGATATGGACCAATAACGCTTATTTGTGGACTAAAAGTTGGAATTCTGAAAAGCTCGTGATGACGTATGAAGCATGGGACAACATTTTGACGCTGAGATTTTCGATTAAAAATTTAACAAAGGGAAACGACACGTATAGCTTTTATACCAATTTATACAGACCCGATATAATATGAATACGTTTCAGATGTTAAATTCATTCAGTTATGAAGGTATGAGAATTCCGTTTTAGGTGATAGAAAACTACCAATTTTCGGTCAACCTTACAAAGTTGGTGAAAATTTTAAAGTAAATCTTGTTACTTCCATAATCAGGTTTACTAGTAAAAGTAGTATTTTTTGCTTGGCCAATTATGAAAAAAAATTGTCCAATCTTGTGTTTGTGTTTCGTATAGGAAGAATGTTAGAAATAAGTTTAGTTTTTCTGATGTCGTGTACAGTTTCGGTATACCATGATAGAGAATAATTCAGGAAGTATAGGACTTTCTCATGAGTCATATCAGAGTTAGGAGTTTGAATTTGTTTTACAATGCACTTTCGCTTACATGTAAGAGAAAGGCATTCCTTCCACTGTATGTTCAAAGACGTTCAAAAACTATTTCATCTGTCTAGTTACAATACACTGCAAAAAATTATTTATGTTATTCCTGATACATTATAAAAAGTTAAGTTCTAATGTATTAGCCAATTCGATATACAGGTAATAAAAGATATAACAAAATGTTTTACTTAGGAATCGTAATTGCGTTTTTGGATTTCCTTCTAACATAATCACGTTCATGATTGATTTATGAAACCGAGGCTGTTTCTCTATGCCCCCCTTGTGGAAGTAGAACGTTAGTTTTTGTTCAACCAATTTACACCGTTAATTGTCAGTTCCTCGTTGCTATTGACCTGTTTCTACCCCGTTACCAGCTTATTTAAGGAAGCATGGAAGCCTTATGTGATAGGTGTTCATTTTTAATTTTACTTTTCTATTTTTTGTGTCTAATAGCATTTTCTGCTAGTAGTCCTCAGTTCTTAGTGAGTGTACATGATCACTGTTCCAGTTTTGTATGAATTACATGGCCAATGTAAGTGGAAAAAATAAAAATTATCGTTTAAAAAGTACTGCTTACCACAAAAATACCAAATTTTAAATAAATATAGATACTGAGCCCTTTCGTTAATGACTGACTTGGCTTAACTTTTATTATTGCTTCTTTACAGTAAGTAATCATATATTTGTTTTAATTGTTGTTTCATATTACTAATTTTAAAATATAAATAAAACAGATGCTTCAGTTTTACTAAAAAATCTATTAGCAGAACAACTACATACACTAATAAAACTTAAACATAAAATGTAGAAATACAGTATAATCCCGATAGTATGAACTTGCGTTAATGTGAACAACGCAGTAATATGAACATCAGTATTGTTCCATTAGGTATCCTGTAACGTGAACAGTGTATATTATTCAGTAATATGAACATCATATATTGTAAGTGATACTTTCCTGTGAAATGAAATGGGGAATCCCGTATTTTTCCGGGATTCCCATTGTGTGAATATGGGTTGCTTTGTCCCTGTTTCACAACATGTAGTATGAGCTGAACATTACTATAATCCTGTTGTTTGTGCTAAGTGTATTGTAAAATGTCTCAGGTTAGGAAAAAGTGTTTATCATTATATGAAAAAGCCAAAATTATAGAAGAACACGAAAAAGGCGCGAGTGTAACAGCTTTATCCAAAAAATATGGAGTAGCGAAGTCCACAATTTGTTCAATAAAAAATAAAAAAGCTAAAATTATAAAAGTGGTCAGTAATACCTTAAAACCCAGTAAAAAATGTACATTAAGAACACCTGAATATCCAAAAATGGAAAGTGCTCTGTATAAGTGGTTTCTCAGGCAACGCGAAAAAAACCATCCTGTTACTGCAGACATATTTAAACAAAAAGCATTAAGTTTGCATGAGAAAATTAACGGAGGTCGTGGAAACTTCTGTGCGAGTCATGGCTGGCTTCAACGATTTAGAATGCGGTATGGCATACGATTTTTGAAAATAACCGGAGAAAAATTATCATCTCAACCAGAGCTTGTCGATCCTTTCCAAGAACAATTAAAACAAAAAATTACGGAATTTGGTTTAACTGAACAGCAGATTTATAATGCAGATGAAACTGGGTTATTTTGGAAGCTTTTGCCTGAAAAAACGTACGTTTCATTTTCCGAAAAAACTGCTCCGGGTTTGAAAATGACAAAACAGCGAATAACGTTTCTTGGTTGTATAAACGCAACAGGCACTCATAAATTAAAACCGCTGGTGATTGGAAAATCAAAAAATCCCAGGTGCTTCAAAAATTTCAATAATCCAGTTGTCTACAGAAATAATAAAACTGCATCGATGACAACAGAAATTTTTAAGAACTGGTTTTTTCAACAGTTTATTCCAGAGGTGGGCATGCAAAATTAAATTTCTGTGATGTATTTTGAAAAGTTGTAGGTTAAAATATTTTTACGTAGTCAAAGCCTTCCAGAGAATTCTATCCTTCTTCTTGACAATGCTCCCTCGCATCCACCAGCGCAAGAACTAAGAAGCAATGATGGTAAAATTTTTGTTATGTTTATGCCCCCGAACGTAACCCCGCTGATTCAACCTATGGACCAAAATGTATTAAGACTTACAAAACTTGGCTACAGAAATCGATTATTGAGTTCCATAGTTTCTAAAACGGAAAACATACCAGTTGCGCTTAAAGATCTGTCACTAAAAGATGCTGTCTTGAATTTGATAGCTGCGTGGGAACGTGTAGATCCATCGGTAATTGCCAAATGTTGGCATAAGATATTAAATAAAAACAACACCGAATTTAATGAAGAAGATGATCTTCCATTGTCTATTTTGCAACAGAAGTGGACCAAAGAACCTGATGAAATACGCAACACAATCACTTTGTTACAAGCACTAGAACCTGAACCAGTGGCATATACAGCAGCAGACATTGAAGAATGGAATATGGATAAATTTGACAATGAAGGCAATGAGAATGAATTGTCGGGAGAAAGCGATGATGAAATTCAAGTGTCTGAAAGGAGCGAAATAACCCACTCTGCTGCTGTAGAAGCTCTAAATATTGCAATAAAATGGGCCGAATTCAACGAATTAGATATTAGTCATATTATAAGTCTTAAAAATATTCAGGAAAAAGCTATATTATTAAATGTTTCTAATAAGAAAGTACAAACAAGGATAACTTCATTTTTTCCAGTAGTGCCATGTAATGTACTACCCATAAATAATAAAAACATGTTTTAAATAATTTCTTTTTAATTCGTCCTCGCTAATGTGAACCTATGCCGTAGTTTGAACAAGCCGAGATTTTTGTGTTCACACTAACGAGATTGTACTGTATATATAAAGTACTAATATTAATTATGTTTTACTTTAATAAAAATAACGGCCTTTGCCTTAATGATAGCGTTAAAAATGCGCGGCCTATCGTCTATTAATTCTTAAAGATAGTCTCTCTCCCCATATTATTTATTCTAAACGTTTTGTAAAGTAGTCCAATGATCCCATTGTTGTTGAGTAAAGTTTAAGGTACCTCGTTGTCTAAATATTTCCACAGCAATTCAAGGGAGTTACAGTCCGGACCTTCAGGAGACCATGTCATTAAACTCAGGATTCATTCTTCCGATCGATTCTCAAAAAAGTTTCTTACTATTTTAGCGATGTGTTTGGGACTATAGTCTTATTGGTAAACCAACCCCTCGTCTATTATGTCAAATTCTGTAGAAATTCCGTATTCCTGCAGTATATCCAGATATGCATTTTTGTCATTGTTTGTTATTTGAACTAATTTTCCGACGCGATTACCCCCAAAACGCAAAACCATAACATTACCTCCACGGTGTTTCAACTGTTTTCATTATACACTGACTTAACAATAGGAGCCATAAGTAGACCTTTTCTTGAGCATAACCTTCCAATATACCTTTCTTCACTATCGTTAATCTTGACTATCTGATACGACTGCCGTCGCAGTTAATCAATTTCTTTCATTTTTGTACGAAGTATTCTGGGATTTTAAGTTGTCGCGAAATTTCTGGTATGGAAAGTTTCATTGTATGCATAAAAATGATCCGCGATCTTTCCTCAAGGGTTAACTGCTATCTTTTTGTCATTTCACAACAAATACCACAGAATTTAATATTAATAAAATTTTACAATTCCTCGTTCACCACACCAATGAAGTAAAATAAATGAGATGAATAAAAGCCAAATATTTCAGGATAAATGCTAAAATATACCCTAATATATACGTAATACTTAATAATACTCATAAAACTCGAACCATAATCCGAACAATATCAAATCAAAGTAAAGGGGTTATGTCCCGAATCGCCTTATTTCCAAGAAACTGTAATTCTTTTTTAAATAATCGACAATAAAATTGCTGTATAACACTTATCTAATTCTTTACGTACAAAATTTATAGTTTTAAGTAATGCGATTGAACTTAAGGATGGTAGTGTATCTGATATAAAAATATTAAAAACATGAAAGCTAAGAAATAAAATTTATTGTTTTTAAGTAAGTATGCATATATAAAATAAAGTACAAAATATGATTTTGGCCTTATACCCTACTGGATTCGGTGAATTTTAACTTAAATTTAGCTGTTTAGGTTGGCAATTATTTTTAAATGATTTTTTTTTAAATATAAACAATAGTCTTGAATTGATTGATGTAGCTCTTGTTCATTGTGATTGATGCCATGCAATTCTAGAACGAAATCGTCCAATAATGTTTCGACATGAAAACATCGATGTAGTTAATAAAAATATAGACTTTCAATGTATTCTTTTCTAAAACGCTAATGTTTATTATATACGCACCGACATATTTAAAAGAACGAACAGAAAAGTTAATATATTTTCTTTATTTTGTACGAGCTAGATCTAGAAAATCTAAATCGTCCATTACAAATTGTCATTTTTTTCAAAACGTCCATCTTAGAATTGTATTTTGTCCTTTCTTTATGTTGTGTTAATTTAGGTGTTGCTTTACATTTGAAACATTTTCGTATTTTTTAATAAGCAATCGTTTCAATTTTTTTTCTTGCAATTGCGAATTTATTTGTAGAGCAGCTAATAATGGGTAACTTAACACCGACTGATAGCCTTAGGGATAGATAATGCATCGAAAAACTTACAATGAGGTTGCTTAAATGTTGGATTAATCAAAATCGATAATTCATCGTAGTGTTAGACATTCGAAACAAACTAGAGAGTATCTGAGAAGACGAGATCAAGGTAGAGAACACAAAACAACGACAGTAGAAAATCGATTTATAAAATTGCAAACCCTCTGAAATAGACGTCAAACGGCTATTCAATCCAGACACGTATTAAAAGTTCGTGGAATCAGAATAAATGAATGTATAGTCAGAAAAAGACTCAAATGGATTGGTTTGAAGTCATATGCACAAATAAAAGCGCCTGAACTCCAGAGAATTGAGTTGTGCGATTAAAATTGAATTGGAATTTAATCAGTGAGTCAAGTTTTGATAACGGATGGGAGCCGTCCTTGTATAAACTCCATTGACAGCAGGAAAACACTGTATCTGTGCCAAATAAAACGAAATGTACAATTTAATTTTACGCCTACTGTTTCTGTTAGTAGAGGCGCAATTATGGTGTGGGATGGCATATGTTTAGGAGCATGTACAGAGTTGATGGTGATTGGTGGAAACGATGCAGATAGGAAGTATGTTAGGGATGTTCAGCAAGACTATATAGTACCTTTCGCAATTTATCAGAGAAAGTTCGTCTTGATACAAGACAATGATCGGTTGCACGTCGTTCACTGTGTAATTAACTTTTTAAGTAAAGTTGATATAACGATAATGAATTAGCCAGTATATTCTCCGGACCTGATTCCGATTGAATATGTCTGGGACGTGCTAAATAAATAACTTAGAACACAAGTTCTTGTCGTCTAAAACAGGACAATTCATATCAGCTTTAATTAAAGACTCTGAGTTTGCCTCAAGGAATGATCGATAGAATCATAAGAAGTACATTAAGACGTGTAACTACAGTTATAAAGGAAAAAAAGAACTTTACAAAAACATTTAACTGTGTAATTATTATACATTAAATGTTTATAACAAACAAGGTGTACAGTGTCTTTTGCAAAAAATGTTAGTTCTTGTTTAATGTTTTTAATACTTTTAAAAATAGCACAAAATATTGCAAAATGCTTTAGTTACATCAAGTTAAGAAATTCTGTTGAAATTCTTTAAAAAAAATTAAGAAAAGAATCAAGTTTATCTCCGTTCCTTTAAATTTGCCGGTGTGTTTCGATTATTTTCAGGCATGTCAAAGATATTAAAAATTAAAATTTTATGTCAAGCGGAACATAAGAAAGCAATTAGAAAAGGCTCATGGGTATATTTAGATGGTTCTTAATTCGAAATTTTGGTTTTAAATTAAGAAAAACTAAGATTGCATTATAAGTTTATAAATAGCATAAGGTACGTCCATTGTTTGGTCATCTGTTAGCACAATGTCAAACGTTTCCATATATGCAGGTAAATTTTCTTCCATCTAAAACAAAAGACAAATTTGACTTATCAAAACTATTATCAAACTTTTTACATTAAAAAATAAATTATGTTTTTCTATTGTAAATGTAAGTTCGTTACTTGTATATTATAATATTATTATTTGTGACTTATGATAAAGCCCTATTAAACTTGCAATTTAAATCAAATATTCATTGAAATAAAATACCTTAGACCTCACAAACAAATTTGTTTATCTAGAATATTTAGATGACTATTTCGTGAGTTCAAAGCTTTTGATGATTTTTCAAAAGTTTGTACATGCTGATGTACAATAAACATGATTTTGAATATATATATATATATATATATATATATATATATATATATATATATATATATATTATGTAAAGTTACATATTGTATGTGTGAAACTTACATGTTCATACAGAAAACCTATTTTTAGAACAGCATTAGCATTTTTGACACCATCACACATTGTTGCATCTCCTAAAGAATCACCTGCAACAATAGCATTACTTCTTGTTTGCAGAGTTTTATAGTAACTTGTGCCACTAAGTATTGATTCATGCTTGTTGAAAACATTTATAATTATGCTATCACGATAACCTTGTATAACACCATTTTCATTATAGTTTAAAAAGTTTGCTACAACCTACAAAATAATCATGTGCTTGTATAATTTTCAATTATTTGATTTTTACCTTCACATTTTCATTCAAAATGTCATGATATTTTAAAACACCAACCACAATCTGACCTAAACCAGCAGAAAATACCAGTATAGGTACATTTTCTTTTACTGTGTCGTTAAAAAAATTATCACAGTTATCTCTGAAATCATTAAATGTTTACCATTTCTATTTTACTACACAGAAGTTACCGTAATATAGGTTTAATTTCGTCAATAACCTCTTCAATTTCTTTTAATGAAACGGTTAATCCTCTAATAAAAATATATAATTATGATTATATTACTATGCTTAAATAGTAGCATACGTTACTGTTTCTTCTGATAGTTTCCACCATTCTTCCATTTGTCGTTTTTTTTCTTCCGTAGGTATTGATGGATTATGTTCAATAGGCATGTATTTTTTATTTAAATTTTCAGTAGTAGATAAGTAAGATTCTGGCAAGGATGGACACTTTTGAAAAATACCTGTGCAATTGAATAATTATATAATTGTAATGATATAACACTTTCAAATTTACCAAAACTACTCATTTGACGGGCACCATTTACATGTTGTTTTGTAATAGTTCTATCGAAATCTAAGATAACTTGCAATTTATTAGTACCTCCTTTAATTAGTTCATTGATGATTTCATTAACTTTTTTCTCATCTTTTATGTGTACGTTATCTTTAGACAATTCTTTTAGGCTACTTATAATATCCATTTTAAACATACCTGTGAAACTCAGATGATGGAGGGAAAAACTGTGAACTACTCTTGCGGCAAAGTTGCTACCAGAACAATTTTTTTAGCGCGAATTTTTAAATATGGTACTTATAAAAATATTAATATCTAAGTAATATATTTAATTGGCAATAAATTAGTCAGATACTTAAATATTTCTACCCAATTATTACTAAAAATAAACAAAATACTATATGTAAATATTAAAGCAGCACATATGTACATTTTTTACTTTTATCGATTTTAAATATGCCCGGTTTTTAATTATACCACTAAATTGATATTTTCGCTGACTTTACAATGTAAAATATTGTTTACATCTTTAATCCAAATAGATATATAATTGAATTAAATAAATGTTTCTAAAAAGATATTTTTTAAATCACGTTTTTAACAGCTAAAAGTATTTCACAAAACTCGACTATTTAAATAATTGTATATTATGGCCTTTATATTATTTTTATGATACACTTGAGACATCATCAGTCAAATATAATATAAATATTCCCAAATTTTTTTTGTCAACTTGGCAATCAAAATTTTTTCGGAAATGACCGAAATCATAATAGTCTATTTTCTTCTGGAGATGGTATGTCAATAGTCTGCGGGAAGGTAGAGTAAATACTGTTGCTAATCACCTATAAACTCTTGAACTGTATTTTAATAGTCACAAAGAAGTAGAAGCAATTATTTTAATTTGCAACTATTATTTACAATTTATTACTTAATTATAAGTATAAATTCTAATTTTTAGATATTAAAAAAAACAAGTATTCTCAAAGCTGTAGTGCCGTTTAATAACTATTCCTCAAGCTTTTTTTTAGATCTAAATTATAGTTTCTAACCCAAGTGGCGCTTTTGTTTGTGAGAAAAGTTTGGTCACCCGATATGAGATGATTCAATTAATATTTTAGTACACGTTTCTTTTACTTTATATTATAAATTCAATTTTTTTGCACTCAAAATAATTTTTATTTCCCTATCTAATAACTTGCAAGGGCCATTATTTGTAGTTCAAAACCTAGATTTCTACCTCAAGATATTGATAAAAGTTTGAGCCTTGCATTAGAGATGGCGCCACCTTTTCTCAACATGACGGTTACATTTTAGGGAATTTTAGTTTCTTAAGTCTGCGTTTAATTTGTCACATTGCAAGTAATTGTTTGGAAAGCTCCTTTAATAATTTTTTTCTAAGGCTTGTGTGAGTAATATTTAGTATTTTATATACTCCAATCTATTACAGCGATGATTTTAGGCTACTAGATACTAGTTAGTGATTGTGCTTTAACTGGAATAAGATGTAATTTTAATAGCTCAATTGCGCAGCGAAAAACTGAAACGAATAAAACGTAGGTTTATTCATTGCATTCATGTTTTGATTAATTCACTTAATAGTTTTCTGATTTTTAACTATTGATTATGATGCCTTTGGTTAATAAATAGCAAATTATGCAATGTATAGAGAACAAAAGAGAAACATTACTTACTTAGTTTTTGTTTATAGATATCCGTATCTCCATGCTATAAATCAAATATAGTTAACTGATATTAAACATTATTTATTATTTAAATACTTAAAGCTAGATGTAAAAAATATGATAATGGAGACCAAAAGTACAAGCAAAAACAAGTTAATCATCAATAAATATTCCAGGGTAACATTGAAAAATATTATTTTAGTTAATTTTTTTTTCTAGGTTTGTTGATGTTCAAACTATGAAGAATTTATAACCTATCCTGAGGTGCCAGACCATCAATATACATTACAGAAAATCAGCGTCACATAATTTAGACATTAGGTAGGTGTTTACTATTCAAATTTAAGAAAGAAGTATGATTTCTCATACAATCGATATGTTTTCTTTAGGGGAAATATCAGGCAAGTTAGTGGATTAGTAGAGTTATGATTTGCTAAGAGACATTATGCATACCATTATTTGCTTTTGGTAGCCTTTTATTTTAACATCAATCTTCAACTATTTAGTTTTGTGGAGCACAACCTCCAGGACAGCTAGCTGGCCAACCATTCCATTGCCAGTTGTTTTGGTATAAACCAAAGCTGCCTGAGTCGGACGTTTTGCGATCCACGGCATTTTTGTTACCACTGACAAGATTGTAACATTTTTTTTACAGGAAATTGTAAATTCCGTCTCAATTATACAACATTTTTATTGCCAGTTTCAATAAGTACAAAGCATTTTCCACCACTAGTTGATGCTATAATCCTTGTTGTAACACTCTCTACCAATGCCCGTTACTTAAATTTAGCAGTAGTATCAACCCAAACTTTATCAATAAAAAGACCAGTGTTCACCCATGATTCAACACTGAATAATATTTTTTCCTTCCTGTTGGTAAATTTTTATTTGATGTCAATATTTGTGTTGCCATCTTATGTCATCATGTTCTAAAGGAATTTTTTTTTGTTTTCAGTTTTCTCAATTAAAACAATATTCACTAATAATTTATAAATTGTTGTCTTCTTTATGGTAATATTCTCCAAATTAACAGTTCTTAACTTGTAGTCAAGTATTGGTGGAGTATTTGAAAAGAAACAGTTATGAACTATGCGCCTATTTTGTGGTTGCCCTATTTCATCGAATATGTGGGTGCATGCATTTTTGCACACCCTGCCTTTTACTTGATTGTTCCTTGGTGGTAATTTAAGTACTCATTTGCGAATCGTGTATACAGGGTGTCTCAAAACGTATAAAGATTTTAATTGCATGTACTTTGGTCCAAAATAGTTTAAAAAGTCTTAAAAAACATACGCAAACCTACCGTTTACGAGATAACAGCGATTTTATGTCAATCGCAGACTAAATTTGCTTTCGGTTTTAATTAAGGTACTATTGTATTTTTATATAAAATACATCTTCTAACACTTATTTAGTTAAAGTTGCTTAGATGTTTCAGAGTAATTCATTTTTAAAGTCATTTATTTGAATATTGTTCTTTTCAATGGAGGACCAGATTTGAATGCCATGTGTCCAAATGGACTTAAAATTCTGTTCATACACGAGTAATATACGTAGATATAAATACATATTTTTTTAGTCCTTGTCTTTCCAACAAAGCCTTGTGTCCAAAGTAAACCTAGATACTTTGTGATATTTTCATTCTAGACAGGAATTATTTAAACTAGTCAAAATACATCGCTTTACATTAGCAGTAAAATTAATGTAAGTTGACATGGTTTTATATTAAGTTCCATATGTTACATTTCAAATCCAATTGTATATTTTATTAATTAGTGTTTGTAGCTCTCTTGCAACTTCCTCATTATTCCTATAGCCAAAACGAAAATATCATCTGCAAAGGCAGTAATCGAGTCGTAATCTAGCCGAGGTATATTGCTCATATATAAAAATTATAGATGTAATATTATAGATAGGAATTATATGTAGAATTATAGATAAATTAGACTGGTCTTATTGCGCCCCCTTGGGGAATCTGATAATATATTTTAATGTCAGGCGTTTTAATTTTCGAATTTTTTCTATATTCCGCTTATATTTAAATTGTTGCATTATAAAATTACTGAAGTGCCTAATTTTTATTTAAATATCATCAGGTGAAATGGACAAAGCCTATCATACAGTGTCCCCGAATTGTGCCAATCTCTCGAATCATAAATTAAACCAGCAGAATGAAGCAAGTGAATATTCGTGGAGAACTAAGATGGTGAGTTAACAATGTAATTAATCTTAGAAGTAATTGTATTTTAGTTAATATCCCCGATTATATTGTAATTATTGTGTTAGGTAATAATATTTCTAGGTCAGGGATAAATATTCTTGTTCAAATAAAGTATGTGGTCCGTAAATTTTTTATATACAGTAAACTACTAATCTAAAACAAAATATTGTAACAAAGAATAATTGTAATGGCACAGATATTCCATAGGTACCATATTACATATATAGAATAAACTGAAGGGTTTATAGAATCTACCATAATAGAAATGTATTACGATCATGTACTAAATACACATTTAATGCTGCAAAAAGAATATTAAAAACATTTTCTATTTATCAGTAAAAAATTAACAACTAACCCTTATATAAAGTGTAGTCTAAATCTTTTAAATGTGGAAGATAAGACACTCAAGTTCATTTACTCTAATTTATTTATCTTATATCACGTGTCCCAGATAATACATTCAGCATGCGGTGTCTCTTATTATAAAAGATATGTCTTTGGTTAAATTAGATGAACTATTCCTAAAGACTAATGAGATTATAATGTATTTAAATTTACGAATTTCCATGTATTACAGGGGAAAGAAAAAGAAAACGTATTAACTACTTTTCCCTGTAATAACATTTTTGTCATAGTAGACTTACATTTTTTTGTTTCAACCCTTAATCAAATTTTTATTATGGAAAATCAAGGAGGCTTCTAAATTTTTTAACATGTTTTAATAAAGGAAATTTGAAAAGTAAAAATATTTTATAATTTTGCTAGATAATTTATATGAGAAAAATTCGTCTAACTTAACTAAAGCTATGTATTTTATAATAAAGAGATATCCTTATCTTAGAAATATTACCTTGAACACTTATAAAAAAGCTTGGAAAATTGATTTAGTTATAAAATCTTTCTTTTTGACACTTGTCATTTTATTTATTTTGAAGTTGATGACAAATATAGAAAAGAAATTATTGCGAAATGTCAAAAAGAAGTAGTAATAAAAATTTGAACTAAAAATTGTAGAAAGAATAGAAAAATATTTACGAATGTTTTTAAAACAAATTAACAATATAAATAAACAAAATTTGTTAAAATTTCTATTTTTATTCAAATTAAACCATGCCCATTCTTTTCAATTATTTGAGCATTTATCAAAATAGAAAAAAATAGTATAACTGTAACTACTTCAATATAAATAATTCATGTTTAAGATATTTACATCCGTTTCTACTTGAATGTTTAGTACATTCCTCGCTGAAGAAATACGCTCTTTATCTAATTTTGCATGTTTTATAGCTGTATATCTTTTGTTATTCCTTTCGAATATTCGCTTCTTTTATAGAAAAAATTTCTGTTGTATACCTCCGTATATAATAATAATAATTAGAGTCCGTTTAGATAAACTTATCAGTGGACTTACATTTACTGGCTTACGAAATTGATCAGTTAGTATACTATTCCAGGGTAGGAAAAAATTCTGCTCGCGAGCACAATTTTATTTAATTCGTTCGTTTTAAAATTTGTGCTCGCGAGTTTTATTATTAAGCTCGAGAGCACAAACTCAACTCGTGAGCAGAGTAGGAAAAAATTCTGCTCGCGAGCACAATTTTATTTAATTCGTTTGTTTTAAAATTTGTGCTCGCGAGTTTTAGTATTTAACTCGCGAGCACAAACACAACTCGTAAGAATAGTTCTTTTTAAATTAGAAAATATAACTCGCTCCAATTGAATTCGTTCGCGAGCGAGTTTAATTCGAGCACTCTCCGTACTCTGTACTATTCATGTGTTTGTTCTAAGACAACAGCATCAATATCGAATTTATAACTTTAAATATAATTCGAGTTGTAGTAGTTATGCACGACTTTCTTAATTAGTAACAAAAATAATTTTGTATAAATAATTTGACATATTGACGGGAATCACTATGTGGCATCCTTCCACAACATACTACTAAAGTAGGTATTTCACCACCATTATTCACAGTATGTTATTGTTACAATTATACAATACAATAAAATTTCTTGCTGATTTTCGTGACATCTATGAATACTAACCTGTACTATTTATCAAAATTTAATTCTTAAATTGCAGCTATCAAGTTGAAACACGTGACAGTACATTTTCATCATTTAAATTTAAAAAGAGTGGGAGTTTAAATAAAATACATGTTAAGTAGTTATAAATTTATTAATACTTTTAAACAACAATCTTCTCCGGTCATTTTGTCGTTAGAACAAAAAAATATAAAACCTTGCCATAATTTCAGAATGCATTACTGTATTATTCACATTTCTTTATTCTTATTGCGTTGAAAGATTACATATAATAGACACAATTAATTAGCTTGGTAACTTACCCGCAGAAAAAAGTAATAAAAATGAAAGTTAATTCATACTTCGAAGACAAAATAATTTTTGTTGGTAAACACTTTAGTAGGGTATTGTTTATACAGAGTGAGCAACAATGATTGACCTGATCTTTACTACTTTCCGCACGCCCCATATCAGTACTTACTTCCTTTTTTCTGTCTGAAGTTAGCAGTTTAGTAATTTGTAGTGAGTTTCCTAGTCAATGTTTATGTCATTAACCTTTCATTGACGTGCAGTGTACAGAACTTGTTTTGTGATTAATATCCATTATTTATACTTATATGCTTGCATATTTTTATTATAGTCATTAGAATTGCATGAGACACTGTCTAATTTCACTTTTAAGAGGAAGTAAATATTGAGGTGATATGTATGGAAAGAAGTGTAGGATCAGGTCACTCATTGTTGCTCACACGTTATACGTACTATTGATCTCTATGTTTACTGACAATGATTAGAAATATGAGCAAAATAAATTCTATTTTATCTTATGTATGTCTTTGCAATATAAAATACGCGAAAAAATTGGTACTAACAGCAATATTTGTGGTTATCTGAAATTTATTGCATTAATTGACATTTGTATAAAATACATAATTCATAATACATTTTGCACTCTTTCCTTAGAAAATTCATCTTTTCATATATATTGTTCAATATTTGCTCTTGGCATATATTATTGATTTCATTCTGTATGTAGTAAAATAGTTTTAAAAAAGCCATTTAACAAAGAGATAGTTGAGAAAATGGCAGAGGGCAGTGATATCAGTAATAATAAATATTCCAAGAGCACCGAGTATATTAAGATATATTTTTATCTAATTGCTATGTTAGTTAGTAACACCGCGGGCGCTATAGCGCGAGGATGTTTCCTAAAAGCGACATCAGCTGATTATGTAGAGGGAAAAATATTAAAACGAAAAATTTACATTTATGTCATATATTTGTCCATTTTTTTAAAAAAATTTTGTTTTCTGTATTTATAATCTCTGTTTTTGAGTGTGAATAACCTTTTTTTTTATGTATCTTTTCTATGAAGTTTATAGGCTGTGGCGCACAAAAATTAACGAAGAATGAAAAGGAGAAATTGGCCTTTGAAAAAAAAGACAGATTTAAACAAAATGCAATTTCGGAAAAGAACTGTTCCACCTACATCTTAATATGTTTCAAAAAGGATAAAATCTCTCAGATCGTGAGAAGTACAGTTTTTAAAAATTAGAAAAGTCAACAATAAGTGTACTCATCGGATGACTAGCTTTTGTAATAAGCACTACGATCACGTAAATAAACTAGATTAGATACATTGCAGGACTTGATGAAAGTTCATGTTCTTCCTAAATAAATCCTTATTGTAATATCATTGAATTTTTAAAATTTTTATACATATGTTTCTGTTTTTATTACAGTGAGTTGTTATGTTTCCTTCAATTATTTTTTGTGTAGTTGGATTTGCTTTACTTCATTTCCCATAAATTCTCAACTATTTCCTAGTGTTAATTTGTTCTACTTACGAGAAATGTAATTAATGTATTGTTGGAACCCCTAAAGTTTGCCGGTGCATCAATAACGCTGCAAAATACGAACATATAACCAGCATTTGACTAATTCATCGGTAGTCACATGTGTTGAAGAAAGAAAGGGCGCAAACGTTTTTCTAATAGATTTACGTGCACTTCTTGTCAAGAAATCGTGAAAAAATAGAAATAGACATATGCAGAACATGTGTATTATACACATACGTCACGTGTAATACAGATAAAATAGTGTTTTGACTTACGAAATTTGTCTTTTCTACGATGCCGATGTTGTTACTGTATATTCCTCTATATTCCTTGTATTTTACCGCTGTTATTTGTTATTGTTCTAATAGCTAATTTATCATATTTATTTCATCATCCTTGTAATTTACGCTTAGGTAACCTACGTAGGCAGCCTTTACATTTGTTATTAACAGATTTACAGGTTAGGTATATAGTATATTATCGCATCTCACAGCAATGTAAATATAGTATTTAATTTAACATCCTCACTTCCATCGACGTCTTATTTCATACGACAGTGATTACGTGATCGGAAAACATTCCTGATTTTACCTATATATGACTATAAAAAATATTAGCATTTATTTTTATTCGTTGAATTTCACCCTCTCGTATTGAATATTTTTTGACTTGCATGAATTAAAGGTATATTATTTCTGGTTGTTTCAGGCTAACTGTGATTCATGACCAACTTTTGCACGTGACGTGAGTAGTGGGTATCTGAGACACGCCATGTAACGCCATCATATTTAAACTAACGAAAGATGCAACATATGTTTTGTTGTAATTTCAGTATCGATTTTTGCTTTATCATCCAGTAGCGTATCTCAATTTATATTTCTCTTTGATGCATATTAAGTATATGTATATGTATTAATTTAAAAGACACAATGATAGAAGCAATAATCGTAACTATGAATTCCGTTCTTTTAGGTTTGAGTATTTATTCATTTATCATTATGTCTAGAAGTTGAAGATGTATCCATCAATTAATCATGTTTAAACTGTCGAAAGATGCAACACATGTTTTTGTTATGAGTAGTTTCAACATCGATTTTTGCTTTATCCTCCAGTAGTGTATCCCAATTTATATTTCTGTTTAATGTATATTAAATATATTATATGTTATGAGTATTAATTTAAATGACACAATGTAATAATTGTAACTATAAGTTTCGTTCTATTGGGTTTGAGTATTTCGATCCAAAGGGGGTAATAAAACACCCAGTTTTTATTATTGACGCTTCGGGGATCCTCTTTTTTTAAGTTATTTATTTTCTTTTAACCTGCAGTGCATTTTATATTTACATATTTTTATTTGATGGATTTTCTTTTTACATCTAGGTTTTTATGATTACTTACATTTTCATGTCTAGGTATTTATGATTACTTACATTTTTATTTTATTATATATTTTTTCCTGCTTCGTACTGTAAAATTTACAATAAATCACACAAACATTTTTAACATTAACAAACATATCTTGTTTCTAGTGTGTATATTTGTGTAAGGACGCAACTTTTGTGCACATTCGACAACGCACACGTGTTGTTTCTTTTATCTCCCCTGTCAAATATGTATGTGTTTGTAAATTTACATTGCTGAATGTTTGTATATACAGGGAGATGCATACAACTTATTTTTGAAGAATGAAGTTATAAATGCGATTGTTATTAATAATGTCCTATTGTTTATTGTATTAGTTTTTTTTTAATGTATTTCATTTCTTTAATTATATGTTTATTGTAATTTTTTTCTGTTTCGTGCTTTTCAGTGTTGTTAAAGTTGAATTCATGTTTTCTCCCCAAGGCATGTTTAGATAAAGCTGTTGCCTTTATTTGTTACTATTTATATTGTATTTGTGTTCATTGATACTTTTATGTAGGTATTGTTTTGTTTATCCCTATCCTATCTTCACAACATTGCATTTTATTACATATACATGTTTTTCCTTAGGTATTTTATGTTTAATTTTAGTAAAGAAGGATTTGTGTTTTCTGAAGGGTTTCTTTAGATTTCCAGATAGGTGTGGTACGTACGGTAGTCAAGAATTTTGGTTTGTCCTTAATCGCGATAATATTATGGGCGTTTTCTGTATTTATAGTCGACCGAACCATATTTCACGACTTTACATACCACACCTATCAGAAGATCTAAACAAACACTACGGAAAACACAACATTCAAATCAATATTCAAATCAAATATCATGCACCTAAATAAAAAACAAATACAGTATATATAAAATAAAATGCGTAGGACAAATAAAACAACTATATAAAAGAAACTGAATACAAATACAGTTTAAATTATAACAAAATAAATGCAACAGCCTTCATGCTATAGAGAAAAAACATGAATTCGATCATCAAATCCTCGAAAGAGAACGTATAATTAAAGAAATATATATATAAACAGACCAGAACACAATAAACCATAGAAGGATATTATATGTGCAAAAGGCCTTTGCCCAATGTGCACAAAAGTTGCGTTCATAGATAAGTTACACACAAAAACGCGGTATAAACTTATTAATTATAAAATGTTTGTGTAATTGTAAACTTACAACACCAAACAAGGAAAACTAGTAAAACAAAAATGTAAAGTACCCAAAACTAATTGTATGGACAAACTATTTTTCAAAAAAATTCATCAAATAAAAAAAATATGTAAATATAAAATGTTAAAAGGAAGGAAAATATATAAATTACTTGAAAATCCCCTACCGAAACGTCGTTAATATTAAAACCTGAAGGGGTAATAAACTCTTTTGGTCGAAATACCCAAACACAAAAGTACAAAATTTGTGATAAATTTTAATGTAGCCTGTGGTTGATTAAATTACTCAATTAAGGTTAATATACTCCCTTTCCACAATAATTTTCGTATTCTGTAATTCGACAACTAAGTTATCATCATCAGCAAACAATCCAGTGTCGCACTTGGAACAACCTTAAAACCCGCACAGAGACAAAGTCCATACTAGACTACACCGTGGAAAGCTAAACACACTTTGTCTCTGTGCGTGTTTTACCGTGGTTCCAGGTGCGACACTGATTAATTATTTGCTTATGATGACAACTTAATTGCCGAATACTTAACAGAATACAAAATAATTATGGTTAGGGGTTATATTAACTGTAACTGTTTAAACAATTTTTGCTTTATCATTCAGTAGCGTATCCCAATTTATATTTCTCTTCGATGTATATTAAATATATTATGTATTGATACAAATGACACAATGATGGAAGTAATAATCACAACCATAAATTTTGTTCCTTTGGGTTGGATTGAATATCTCGTTCCAAAGTTTTTAAAGTTATTTATACAATGTAATTTCTAAGAATTAAGTTATTATTATTATTATGTCCTATCGTTTATTGTGTTCTAGTTTTTTATATCGTAGTATATCATTTCTTTAATTATACGTTTATTGTAATTGAGTGAGTGAGATAGTGCGTGAGCGACAAAGAGAGATAGAATGTGAGCGACAAAGAGAGATAGAATGTGTAAGCGAGAGAGAGAGAGAGAGATAGTGTGTGGGCGAGAGTTACTGAGTGAGAGAGAGATATATAGTGTGAGCGAGAGAGATAGAGTGTGGGCAGGAATGATAGTCTGAGTGAGAGATGTGTGTGAGAGAGAGATAGCGTGTGGGCGAGAGAGATAGTCTGAGTGAGAGAGATAATGCGTGAGTGACAGAGTGTGTGAATGAGAGAAGATAGAGTGTGAGTGACTGAGATAGTGTGTGAGGGAGAGATAATGTGTCATAATAAAAAAAGTAATGGTTTTTTTTATTTTTCTTCCATGTCTTGAGACTGTTTTCAGTGTTATATAGAGCTGTAAGAATGCTAATAAAGAGACTGCAAAAATATATCTTTGTTTTAGTTCCCATATCTCGTAAATAAATTAAAAATATATATATATATATATATATATAAATGGTTATAAAATGCTAAAAATTTAAAAAAATTCCAAAAAAATGCAAAATTCATAAAAAATATATAAAACTGCAAAATCCATAAATGAATCCTCTAAAGAATGCAAAATCCATAAATGAATCCTCCAAGGAATGCAAAATCCATAAAAGAGCCTTCTAAGAATGCAAAAGTTTCGGCCCAGCCAACCGCTTCGCCGCCCTGCCCTGATCAGCCCGGCCAACCGCTTCACAGCCCTGCCAGCCGTTACACTACCCTGCGCGACCCGGCCTGCCGCCCTCCCCTGGCCTGCTCAGCTCGGCCAGCCGCTTCGCCGCCCTGCCCTGCTCGGCTCGGCCAACTGATGCGCCGCCCTGCCCTGCTCGGCTCGGCCAACCGATGCGCCGCCCTGCCCTGCTCGGCTCGGCCAACCGATGCGCCGCCCTGCTAGGCTCGGCCAGCCGCTTCGCCGCCCTGTTCGGCTCGGCCAGCCGCTTCGCCCCCCCCCTGCTCGGCTCGGCACATATAATAGTATGATACACAGATTGTTAACCATTTCGTTTTCTACTTATAATTTTCAGAAAGAATTAAATATCATTAAAAAAAATGCGCTAAATAAGTTATAAGACTGAGAAAACAACATAGAAAAGCCTTACGAATGATATATCCGACTACACAAATATCAAACAAGTATAATCTGTTGAGGTGCATAGGCCCATAATCTAAACAAATAAGTAAGTAACTTAAAAAATATGAGGTAGATATTGCTTTTCAATTTAGCAATACGTTAGGAAAATTTATTAGAAATAAAGACAAATTAAGTAAATCCAACAAAGCGGGCGTCTATAAGATTTCTTGTGGTGATTGCTCTAAGATATATATCGGTCAAATTGAGAGAACTATGGAAACAAGGATAATAGAAAACAAAGAAGTTTTAATCATAACAAAAATGACTCCAACTATGCAGTCCATTTAAATATTTGTAATCATTGTTATAAGTCAGAGTTCACCTTTTTAAATTCCCAAAATAAAAGGATAAAGTCATCATTACTTGAAACTATTGAAATAAACAAACATAAAAAATGTAATAATTTATTAAATGACCTAATAAATTTGAATAATTCTCCCCTGTTAAACTTATTTCATTGTGATTGTATATCACTCTCACCCTAAAAATAGTTTAGTTGACTAGAATATATTCCGCTCGTCTTAGATTTACATTTGAGTCTGAAGAAGTCGCAGTGCGAACGAAACAATTACTTTTTCAATAAAAATATTTTACGAAAATCGCATACAACAGAATTTTTGTGTTTAACCTGAACAATCTAACTGTTATTCGAAAATTTTCGTTAAATGGTAGTAACTTACACAATTTGAAACGAACTCGATAAAAGACTAACTGAAATAAACAAGAAATGAAGAGAACATCATTTACAGCTTACCTCAAAAACACTAATTAAATTAAAATAAATATCACTGGGAGAATATTCAGAAATGTGAAAGGTTGTAATGCAATTAATTAGTGGAGATTCGCGAAGGGGAGATACTACTACGTTTTTTGTTAAGGGGCATGGCAGAAGTTTAGGGTCTATATGTCTGATAACGTCACCCTTTCTATTTAAAGAATAGGTTCAGTGACGTTAGCAAGAGAAAAGCTTACATACAAACATACTATATTTACGTATATGTTATATACTTGCTTCGGTTGCTGATATGCACGTACCAATACATTACTGAAATCGGACTGCGAGTGACAAGGGTTGAAAGTACAATGGCGTCTCAATACCTAGAAAAAACACTTTCTGTAATAAAATTTAATCACATAGCATTTTATGCAAACCCCAATAACTAATATATGTCATACAGATTTTTGTATTTAATGTCATTATTTTCAAAAATTATCATCTCATCTTTACAATCAATCAAAAAAGGCAAAAAGCACCTTACTACATCAAAACTGTATACGTATTTCGACAAATAAGTTGCCATCATAAGCAGACTATTAATCACAGTGTCACACCTCAATCCGTGGCAAAATTCACACAGAAAAAATTCCGCCCATTTATGTCGCCAAAACCAAACATATTACATAATGGAGAGAATTTTAAATGAAAATTACTGTGAGGGACTGGTACTCTCTGTGTGGTACATGGCGTGAAAGAACTGTTGATCATCTACCTTAGACAGTCTCTAAACAATCAAATGTTACCGGAAAGTGGGACAAGGAAGGATGAGGTAACGAACGAAAGCCATATTCTATACCTGTACTGTGTATATTAACTTGAAGAAATAATTGCATGAGCACATTTTTAATACTTTTATTTCAAAGAAACATTAAATGAGATGCTTAGATTGAAAAATTATGTGAAGAAACGAGAGATTAATTGAAAAGCTAGTATAAAATAAACAACTGAATAGACGTCAACCATCTCACTGTATATACCTACTCCCGCATATCACAACCCACTTTATAGATAGGTATTAATTATCGTGAAGAAGTGGTGCTATCCCACTACGTGATACCTTACGTGAGCAAACTGATGATAATCTGCCCTCGATACTCAACCCTAAACAATCGACGCTTATTCGAAAATTTTCTTTAAATAATTCGAGGGTAGCCGTTTATATTTCGGGAACTGGCAACGCTGTCAGTGTTGCCTCCGATCTGTTGATTGCATCGTGAAGTTTGTCATTTTTGACAATATATTAACCTTGACAGTTTTATTATCCGGTCGCTATTTCTATTGTTGACAGTAACTTGAAAATGTTATGTCAGCGAAAAAATGGAATTAACTTGCGAATATTTTCGTGCAATTATTTTTCATAACTTTCGGCGTGGATTATCTCAACAAGAATGCATCGACGAGCTGAACAATATCTATAAATAATAATTGTTTAGAATATGCAATTTATTACAAACCTACCCGCACATATACTACCATACATAATTTTTCCTATCAACCATTTAATCAAAAAATAACAGTGTATAATAGTATGAAACACAGATTGTTGACCATTCCGCTTTCTACTTACAATTTTCAATCAACTATCTTAAAACAAATTACGCTAAATAGCGGTTGTAAACAATTTAAGAGCAATTTAATTGATAGCTTACTAAGAAAACAACATAGAAAAGCCTTACGAATGATATATCCGACTACACAAATACCAAACAAGTATAATATGTTGAGCTACATAGGCCCACAGTCTAAACGAATAAGTAAGTAACTTAAAAAACACAATGTAGATATTGCTTTTTAATTTAGCAATACGTTAGGAAAATTTATTAAAAATAAAAAAGACAAAATAAATAAATTCAACCAATCGGGACTCATAAGTTTTCTTGTGGTGATTGCTCCAAGATATATACTGGTTAAACTGGAAGAGGAATGGAAGAAACAAGGATATCAGAACACAAAAGAAGTTTAAATCACAACGAAAACGACAACAACTACGCATTCCATTTCAATACTTGTAATCATTCTTTTAATTCAGAGTTCACCATTTTACATTCCGAAAATAAAATGTTAAAATTATCATTATTTGAAACTAATGTAATATGTAATAATTTATTAAATGACCAAATAGATTTGAACAATTCGCCCCAGTTAAACTTATGTCGTTGTAATTGTCACCTCCACCCTGAAAATAGTTTAATTGACTAGAATATATTCCGCTTGTGCTAGAGATTTACATTTGAATCTGAAGTCACAGTGTTAACGAAACTATTGTTCAATTCCAATAAAGATATTTTGTGGAAATCACACAACTGAGTTTTTGTATTTAACCTAGACAATCAACCGTTATACGAAAATTTTCGTTAAATAGTAGCAACTTACACAATTTGAAACAAACTCTAAAAAAGGAAAACTGAAAGAAACAGGTAATGAAGCGAAAATCATTAAAGATTACGTCAAAGACATTAATTAAAACAAATATCGTCACTGGGAGAATATTCACAGAAAGTGTGAAAAGTTGTATTGCAAACCAATTAGTGGATGTTTCGATAAGATCTCCCTCACCATGTTCTGGAAGGTGTTTTGTTAAGGGGCAAAGCAGAAGTTTAGTGGCTATACAAACAGTACTAGGAAAGTTTTGCAATATGACGCAACAATAAATCGTAAGAAGCTGCTTGTTGCTGCATGTTGAGACATGTGCATAGTAGCCTCCCCGCCATATCAATGGGTTCAGTTATTCATTAGCAGTGAGTCACGAAATGAGATAAGGGCAGTTTTGCGTTATAATTTCGTGCGTTGTTTAAACATAGACCAAGGCTTCGAAGAAATGACTCTTGCACTAGGTGATGTTTGTCCACATCGCACAACGATATTCAGGTAGTATAGAGAATTCCAAAGGGGACATTTAACTGTGAGGGATGCTGAGAGGCCGGAAGGCCACGAACGTCAGTTACGGAGGAAAATGTTACTACTGTGAGAAAAATGCTTGGCAAGGACAGACGAGTGACCTACCAACAGATAGAGGGTACTTCAGCCCTAAATGCACCAGCAATTCGTTCGATTCTGCGTGAAGAAACTTTGATCTCTCTGGGTGCCGCATCGACTGACTGAAGAACAGATGACACGACGTGTGACTTGGTGCCGGTAGATGCTAAAACAGTTTAATAAGGGACAATCTCGGTATGTGAACAATATCGTGACATGTAACGAGACTTGGTTGTACTATTACGATGTGCCGACCAAAGCTCAAAACAAAGTTTGGGTCTTTGATGATGAGGACACACCCATAGTTGTCAGAAAATCCCGATCTGTAAAGAAGAAAATGATAGCTGTATTTTTCAAATCGAGTGGAATTGTGGAACGCGTCGTTTTAAATATACAGAAGACAGTCACAGCTAAGTGGTTAAAACAAATGATTCATATAAATATGGAATCAGTTAGCAGTTTAATATTTATACGGTTCCTATAAAGTATTGTTTATTTTAATAATAAAATGTACCTTTAAAATGCTGCGTTTTTATATGAACAATATTTATTTATTTAAATATATTAAAAACAGTTGCATGGCTAATATCTACTTCGCCGACTATTTGACGTAAAGATTGTGTCGGTTGAAATTTCGTTATTGCACAAACACGTATTTCTAATTCATTTGTTTTTTTATTTAATTCAATATTTTCTGAAAAACCATAGTTTTCTTGAAGTGGTAAAATTATTTAATTGTCAGCATCAGATAGTATTTCTATATTATTTTGATTTGGTTTCTATAAATATTATGAGCAGAATTGCTTTTAGAAAATAATTTTACACTTTAAACGCGCTCTTCCATCGTAAAAAAATCATTCTCATGAAAGTTGACAATATGTTTACAAAAACCAAAGTGTACTGAACAATAGTTTATTATCTAATGCTCGAGGCGATTGCTGCTGATGTAGTGGGGTACACAGTGGTTGACAAAGAGTCGAATAAGTGAATTTTATACGACCTGCTCATTAATAAACAACTGTATATATATGTATGTACTTACTTACACGGGTATACACACACTCATTTAATGTTTCTCTCTGATCTAAAGTTTTAAATGTTCACATAAACATTTAATTAACAAGAGTAATCCTAAAATAATTACATCCAAGAGACGTGCAAAATCTAATTTTATATGAAAATTAACACATATTTATTTTTTTCTGACAAAGCTATTTTGTGGTAAATGTAATCAAAGAATTACTATTATTATTTATTTAATCTTAAAATACATCTTATTAAAATCTCTTTTAATAGTTTCTTATGTAGTATAAATAACAAATTTTTAAAATTTTCTGGGAACATGCAGAATTCAACAACAAATATGTTATCGCGTTTTCGATAAGTCACTAGCGAGATATTAGAAGGAATCTACCACTCTATAAGAGAACTCGAATTCATATTTTATTTGTTAACAGGCAATTGAAATATGAAATCAATAAAAATATTTCGAATAGTAGACTACTCAATTCAATTCATCACCATTTCAAACTCAAAGCATGTGTTACAGCATTTTTATTTTTATTTTTAACCACCAGGGAGGAAGTAGGCGCATGCGCGCAGTGAACGAAAATGAATAATGTAATGTCAATGTAGCAAGTGTTATTATTACCATTGAAACCTAAAATATTCAATATATACCTCGTAAGTAAGATTAGTTTATTCATTTACACCAATGTGAACCTC